>JALJCO010010180.1:0-61561 GCA_023101725.1 Atherinomorus stipes | reverse complement strand
GTCAGTGATGAGTCAGAGAAGACTAAAGGTGAATACTGTCTGAGCTGTTATGCGTGAGGGCAGCGCACGTGTTTTAGCAACATAATGGTCATCATTTCATAGTTGATTCTGTGGTTCATTCATTTTTTAAAAATGATCATTCATCCACATGTAAACACATTTTTGTAGCGAAAGACGAGAGAAAAGCTCGTGCAAACGTTTCAAACTCACACCGGCTGCGACTCCGGGCTGATGATGATGATGGGACAGAGGTCTGATCCAGACGCCGTGTCAGAGCGACTGTGTGGTGCAGCGACCCCCCCCCCCCCCCCCCCCCCCTCATCATCATCATCATCATCATCATCATCATCATCATCATCGGGCCAGGAAATCCTGGGGATCCCTGAAAACGCGCTCCCTTCTACTTCTCCATCTGAAGGTCCTCCAGCAGCACCGATGCATCCATGCGCAGCAGCACGAGCGTCTCCATGGCAACGTGTTTACATCAGTCTGATGCTGCAGCTCGTCACAATCTGTTAATGCGGTAAATACACAGCCCGCCCAAAAAAAAAGTCTCCACCTGGATGTAACTAAGCAAACAGGTCGGAGCCTCCTATTGGATAATTACATGATGGGCGATTATCTTTCAGCTGCAACAAGTTATTTAACCCCAACTGGTGCAATGAGTTGCTTCTCATTTCCTAAACAACCATGTGGAAAGACACATCCGTGGTCGTGGAAAAGATGTTAGTCTGTCTGAGAAGGGTCAGATCATTGGCATGAAGAGGTGAAAACATCTAAGGAGATGCAGAAACTACTAAAACTGGGTTCAGAACAGTCCAACGCATTCTGAAAAACTGGAAGGATGGTGGACCATCGTCTTCCAGGAAGAAATGTGGCCGGAAAGGCAGGTGAAGTGATGCAGCATCATGCTAGTGCTACTGTATGAGCCTGTGGGGGCAGTGTGATGATCTGGGGGTGCTGCAGTTGCTCAGGTCCAGGTTCAGCAACAGTATGAGCTCAGATAATGAGGTCAGCTGATACCTGAATATACTGAATGAGCAGGTTCTTCCATCAATGGATGTTTCTTTCCTGATGGCACGGCCATATTCCAAGATGACCGTGCCAGAATTTATCGGGCTCAGATTGTGAAAGATGGTTCAGGGATCATCAGACATCATTTTCACACATGGATTGGCCCCCACAGAGTCCAGACCTGAACCCCATTGAGAATCTTTGGGATGTGCTGTGGTCAGACTCTACAATCATCATCAAGATCTTGGTGAAAAATTGATGCAACAGGATGCAAATAAATCTGGTGACATTGCAGAAGCTTCTGGAAACACAGCGAATGCTGCCGCCATCAAAGCTAAAGGCTCCAACCAAACGTGAAAGGTCTCACCTTTTTTTGTTGGAGACTTTTTTTTGCTGGGCAGTTTATATCTAACCTGACTCCCGCCACCTGGTATTTGCAATACCATCTGGGGAGGGAGTTAACCCGATGTCATTTCAAATTAGTCTTTTTTTTCTAAAACTCTTGCATGTGATTGGATAGAAGATCTGTCCGTCATCTTGACTGACACGCTACTTCAGCCACTCACGTTGAACCGAATGACGCAACCCGTGACGCAACTCAGAGCGACACCAGAGCCACCACGCATAGAGGATCGAGTTATCAAAACATGTTATCAAGCTCAAAAAGCTTCAGTCAAACAACATGGCGGCGGCGGCACATCATCACCACCAACGAACGCATTCAAAGCCGTCCTCTGTTCGTCTTTCAAGGAAGATATATTTGGAAGATTTGACAAAACAGTGGAAATAGCCAAATCAATTTCGTCGCTCTGATTCCTACGGCAAGCCGCCATGATTGTTGTTGTCTGAAATAACTGACTGACTACACTGCTGTCGCCTGTGCTTCTACATCACATCCGGCCAAAACGCCGCCCATCCTTCAGTCCCACCCGCGATTAGTGATTAGTGGCTCCTATTATTCTCTAACCAGACGAAATCACCTATAACTGTCGCCTTACTCAGATGGAGTGCGTGAGGAAAGGGAACGCCCCCGCGTGTACTTGTTGAACGCACCCAGATGATGTAAATCAGGTTAGTTTATATCCCCCTGATGATAAAATGAAAAATACTTTATTTATCCTAGAAGGGAAATTCATCATTGTAAAAAAGCTCACCCTTTTTTTTCTTTTTTTTGTTTGTTTTTTTGTTTTTAACAATAAAACAATATGAAATAATAACATCACAATAATAATCAGTCAGTCTTGTTCTTCAGGGTGATGCTGCTGCAGGAATGAATTTCTGTATCTCTCCGTCCTACAGTGAACCTGACGCAGCCTCCCACTGAACACACTCTGATGATTCTTCACCGTGTTGTGGAGAGGAGGAAGAATCCTCCATCATCTTCATCAGCTTGTGGAGAGGAGGAAGAATCCTCCATCATCTTCATCAGCTTGTAGAGAGGAGGAAGAATCCTCCATCATCTTCATCAGCTTGTGGAGAGGGAGGAAGAATCCTCCATCATCTTCATCAGCTTGTGGAGAGGAGGAAGAATCCTCCATCATCTTCATCAGCTTGTAGAGAGGAGGAAGAGTCCTCCATCATCTTCATCAGCTTGTGGAGAGGAGGAAGAGTCCTCCATCATCTTCATCAGCTTGTGGAGAGGAGGAAGAATCCTCCATCATCTTCATCAGCTTGTGGAGAGGGAGGAAGAATCCTCCATCATCTTCATCAGCTTGTAGAGAGGAGGAAGAATCCTCCATCATCTTCATCAGCTTGTGGAGAGGAGGAAGAATCCTCCATCATCTTCATCAGCTTGTGGAGAGGAGGAAGAATCCTCCATCATCTTCATCAGCTTGTAGAGAGGAGGAAGAGTCCTCCATCATCTTCATCAGCTTGTAGAGAGGAGGAAGAGTCCTCCATCATCTTCATCAGCTTGTGGAGAGGAGGAAGAATTCTCCATCATCTTCTTCAGCTTGTGGAGAGGAGGAAGAATCCTCCATCATCTTCATCAGCTTGTGGAGAGGAGGAAGAGTCCTCCATCATCTTCATCAGCTTGTGGAGAGGAGGAAGAGTGCTCCATCATCTTCATCAGCTTGTGGAGAGGAGGAAGAGTGCTCCATCATCTTCATCAGCTTGTGGAGAGGAGGAAGAATCCTCCATCATCTTCATCAGCTTGTGGAGAGGAGGAAGAGTCCTCCATCATCTTCATCAGCTTGTGGAGAGGAGGAAGAGTCCTCCATCATCTTCATCAGCTTGTGGAGAGGAGGAAGAGTCCTTCATCATCTTCATCAGCTTGTGGAGAGGAGGAAGAGTCCTCCATCATCTTCATCAGCTTGTGCAGCATTCTTTTCTGAACGATCAGCTCCAGCGGCTCCAGAGTTCTCCCCAGCACAGAAATGATGATGATGATGGTAGAGGAAGATGGTGAGAAAACTGAAATGTTGATTTAACATCTACGTTTGCTTACGGACGTTTTTATTTATCTGAAGATCTTCTCGTTTCAGCTGCAGCAAAAATAACGCTGCAGGTTTGAATCCTGTAAAGTCATCTATGATCATCTGATATGAAGGAGGATTAAATGTCTGAGAGTGACAGGACATACTGGGGGGGGCATGGAGCCTGGGGGGGCTCCGTCCCCCCCAGAGGAACATTTTACTTCTCTTCTGCATCTCAGGACTCGGAAAGCAGATGTCATCCCCTCATTCAGGATTCACATCGTTCTCATGAACGTCTCTTCTGTTTCTCTAAAATCCAGGTCTGATCTGAGACTTCACGCTGAGATCGATCTGAGAAATGACACATCTGCTCTGGAACTGGAAGTCAGACCACGATGAGATTTTTCCGTGTGGAGACGAGGTTGGAAACCTCGATCCGGTGTCTCATTCAGCTCTCACCTGGATCGCACGTTTATCTGGAACTAAATGAGACCTTTGTCAGATCTGCTTTCCTACATTATCTTCCTCTGGTCTCTAAAATGAGCGTAAGCACGTCTGTAGTTACGAACATTCCTGAGCTAGTTTTTTCTAGAAATCCCAACTGTTGCGTAAGAAGTTGCGTCCGTCCGTCCGTCCGAGCCGGTTTGTACGTAAGCAGCTTTATGAACGAGGTCCCTGGAACGTTGTTTAGGGGTTTCTGTACTGAAGCATCAGGTAACGGTGGAAGTGGATCATGTTTCTCTGTTCTGGTGAATGAAAATCTCACTGGATCAAGATCCCCTGAACACACCCCCCCTCCCCCCAGTGACAGTTCTTTCTGAATATTTTACTGCATTTATTTCACACCTCGACATCTGGCATAACAAACTCTGGCTGCGCCGGGAACTCCTGCCGTGGATCGTCTGTCCTGTCAGCATAATCAGAAACACTTAAAGTCCAGAGGTTAAAATTCTCTCTCTGCTTCGGTCCCAGGAACTCTCTGCTTGACTGGAGCTGGTCTGACGAAGACTTCATCCCAGGAAGGCGTGAAGTTCCTCTTCACCGAAGCCCAACTGCCTCAGCAACCTGAGAGAAGAACAGGAAGCAGAAACGAAGCAACGCTGATGACATCACAGGTTTCCTTGCAGCACGTCATTTATATCATCCACACATTTAATCCATGCGTACACTGGTCTGAAAAACTCTGCAGGTCTGATCCATCTGCTCATGAAAAAGCGACGATCGGAGTCGTGACAGCAGAGACGGATGTGCACAGTGGACATACAGAGTTTTCATACCCCGTAACAATAAACCATTAAATCTGGTAACGTTTATACTGACAGAAAAACGTTCAGACGCAGGATTGTGTACGTCCTGATCCTGATCAGCTTCCCCTCATTCATCCTGACGGACGTGGAAACCAGTGCCAGATTACGAACTTTCACAGACTTCCAGAATAAAAACAGATCAATATGGAAAAAATGTAATTATACAAGAATAAAGTCGTAATTATAAAAGAAAAAAGTTGTAATTACACGAGAAAAAAGTTGTAATTACACGAGAATAAAGTTGTAATTACACAAGAATAAAGTTGTAATTATACAAGAATAAAGTTGTAATTATACCAGAATAAAGTTGTAATTATACAAGAATAAAGTTGTAATTATAAAAGAATAAAGCTGTAATTACACGAGAATAAAGTTGTCATTATACGAGAATAAAGTTGTAATTATACGAGAATAAAGTGGTCATTATACGAGAATAAAGTTGTAATTATACGAGAATAAAGTTGTCATTATACGAGAATAAAGTTGTCATTATACGAGAATAAAGTTGTAATTATAAAAGAATAAAGCTGTAATTACACGAGAATAAAGTTGTCATTATACGAGAATAAAGTTGTAATTATATGAGAATAAAGTTGTAATTATACGAGAATAAAGTTGTAATTATACAAAAATATAGTCGTAATTATAAAAGAAAAAAAGTTGTAATTACACGAGAATAAAGCTGTAATTACACAAGAATAAAGTTGTAATTATACAAGAATAAAGTAATTATACCAGAATAAAGTTGTAATTATACAAGAATAAAGTCGTAATAAGAAACGAAAAAAGTTGTAATTACACGAGAATAAAGCTGTAATTACACGAGAATAAAGTTGTAATTATACGAGAATAAAATTGTAATTATATGAGAACAAAGTTGTACTTATGAAAATGAAGTCGTAATTATATGACAATAAAGTTGTAATATTACAAGAATAGTCATGATTATACAAGAGTAAAGTTGTCATTGTACGAGAATAAAGTTGTAATAACACAAGAACAGTTGTGATTATACAAGAATAAAGTTGTAAAATTGCAAGAATAAAGCGTGGATATACAAGAATAAAGTTGTAATTATACGAGAATAAAGTTGTAATTATACAGGAATGAAGCTGTAATTTCACAAGAATAAAGTTGTAATAATACCACAATAAAATTGTAATTACACAAGACTAAAGTCGTGATAACACAAGAATAAGGTTGTAATTATACCTGAATAAAGTTGTTATACTACAAGAATAAAGCGTGATTATACGAGAATAAAGTTGTAATTATACAAGAATTAAGTTGTAATTACACAGGAATAAAGTCGTGATCATACTAGAATAAAGTTGTCATTATACGAGAATAAAGTTGTCATACGAGAATAAAGCGTGATTATACGAGAATAAAGTTGTAATTATACGAGAATAAAGTTGTCATTATACGAGAATAAAGTTGTCATTATACGAGAATAAAGTTGTCATTATACGAGAATAAAGCGTGATTATACGAGAATAAAGTTGTAATTATACGAGAATAAAGTTGTCATCATACGAGAATAAAGCGTGATTATACGAAAATAAAGTTGTCATTATACGAGAATAAAGTTGTCATCATACGACAATAAAGTTGTAATTATACGAGAATAAAGTTGTCATCATACGACAATAAAGTTGTAATTATACGAGAATAAAGTTGTCATTATACGAGAATAAAGTTGTCATTATACGAGAATAAAGTTGTAATTATACCAGAATAAAGTTGTAATTATACGAGAATAAAGCGTGATTATACGAGAATAAAGTTGTCATTATACGAGAATAAAGTTGTCATTATACGAGAATAAAGCGTGATTATACGAGAATAAAGTTGTCATTATACGAGAATAAAGTTGTCATTATACGAGAATAAAGTTGTAATTATACGAGAATAAAGTTGTAATTATACGAGAATAAAGTTGTCATTATACGAGAATAAAGCGTGATTATATGAGAATAAAGTTGTCATTATACGAGAATAAAGTTGTCATACGAGAATAAAGTTGTCATTATACGAGAATAAAGTTGTCATTATACGAGAATAAAGCGTGATTATACGAGAATAAAGTTGTCATTATATGAGAATAAAGTTGTCATTATACGAGAATAAAGTTGTCATACGAGAATAAAGTTGTCATTATACGAGAATAAAGTTGTGATTATACGAGAATAAAGTTGTGATTATACGAGAATAAAGTTGTAATTATACCTGAATAAAGTTGTTATACTACAAGAATAAAGCGTGATTATACGAGAATAAAGTTGTAATTATACAAGAATTAAGTTGTAATTACACAGGAATAAAGTCGTGATCATACTAGAATAAAGTTGTAATTATACCAGAATAAAGTTGTCATTATACGAGAATAAAGTTGTCATTATACGAGAATAAGGCGTGATTATACGAGAATACAGTTGAAATTATACGAGAATAAAGTTGTCATTATACGAGAATAAAGCGTGATTATACGAAAATAAAGTTGTCATTATACGAGAATAAAGTTGTCATCATACGACAATAAAGTTGTAATTATACGAGAATAAAGTTGTCATCATACGACAATAAAGTTGTAATTATACGAGAATAAAGTTGTCATTAAACGAGAATAAAGTTGTCATTATACGAGAATAAAGTTGTAATTATACCAGAATAAAGTTGTAATTATACGAGAATAAAGCGTGATTATACGAAAATAAAGTTGTCATTATACGAGAATAAAGTTGTCATTATACGAGAATAAAGTTGTAATTATACGAGAATAAAGTTGTCATTATACGAGAATAAAGCGTGATTATACGAGAATAAAGTTGTCATTATACGAGAATAAAGTTGTCATACGAGAATAAAGTTGTCATTATACGAGAATAAAGTTGTCATTATACGAGAATAAAGCGTGATTATACGAGAATAAAGTTGTCATTATATGAGAATAAAGTTGTCATTATACGAGAATAAAGTTGTCATACGAGAATAAAGTTGTCATTATACGAGAATAAAGTTGTGATTATACGAGAATAAAGTTGTGATTATACGAGAATAAAGTTGTCATTATATGAGAATAAAGTTGTCATTATACGAGAATAAAGCGTGATTATACGAGAATAAAGTTGTCATTATACGAGAATAAAGTTGTAATTATACGAGAATAAAGTTGTCATTATACGAGAATAAAGCGTGATTATACGAGAATAAAGTTGTAATTATACGAGAATAAAGCGTGATTATACGAGAATAAAGTTGTAATTATACGAGAATAAAGCGTGATTATACGAGAATAAAGTTGTAATTATATGAGAATAAAGTTGTCATTATACGAGAATAAAGTTGTCATTATACGAGAATAAAGTTGTCATTATACGAGAATAAAGTTGTAATTATATGAGAATAAAGTTGTCATTATACGAGAATAAAGTTGTCATTATACGAGAATAAAGTTGTCATTATACGAGGATAAAGCGTGATTATACGAGAATAAAGTTGTAATTATACGAGAATAAAGTTGTCATTATACGAGAATAAAGTTGTCATTATACGAGAATAAAGTTGTGATTATACGAGAATAAAGCGTGATTATACGAGAATAAAGTTGTAATTATACGAGAATAAAGCGTGATTATACGAGAATAAAGTTGTAATTATATGAGAATAAAGTTGTCATTATACGAGAATAAAGCTGTCATTATACGAGAATAAAGTTGTCATTATACGAGAATAAAGTTGTAATTATATGAGAATAAAGTTGTCATTATACGAGAATAAAGTTGTCATTATACGAGAATAAAGTTGTCATTATACGAGGATAAAGCGTGATTATACGAGAATAAAGTTGTAATTATACGAGAATAAAGTTGTCATTATACGAGAATAAAGTTGTCATTATACGAGAATAAAGTTGTGATTATACGAGAATAAAGTTGTCATACGAGAATAAACTTGTCATTATACGAGAATAAAGTTGTAATTATACGAGAACAAAGCGTGATTATACGAGAATAAAGTTGTCATACGAGAATAAAGTTGTCATTATACGAGAATAAAGTTGTAATTATACGAGAATAAAGTTGTAATTATACGAGAATAAAGCGTGATTATACGAGAATAAAGTTGTAATTATACGAGAATAAAGCGTGATTATACGAGAATAAAGTTGTAATTATACGAGAATAAAGTTGTAATTATACGAGAATAAAGCGTGATTATACGAGAATAAAGTTGTCATTATACGAGAATAAAGCGTGATTATACGAGAATAAAGTTGTAATTATACGAGAATAAAGTTGTGATTATACGAGAATAAAGTTGTAATTATACGAGAATAAAGCGTGATTATACGAGAGTAAAGTTGTAATTATACGAGAGTAAAGTTGTAATTATACGAGAATAAAGTTGTAATTATACGAGAATAAAGCGTGATTATACGAGAATAAAGTTGTAATTATACGAGAATAAAGTTGTGATTATACGAGAATAAAGTTGTAATTATACGAGAATAAAGCGTGATTATACGAGAGTAAAGTTGTAATTATACGAGAGTAAAGTTGTAATTATACGAGAATAAAGTTGTAATTATACGAGAATAAAGTTGTAATTATACAAAAATAAAGTTGTAATTATACGAGAGTAAAGTTGTAATTATATGAGAATAAAGTTGTAATTATACGAGAATAAAGTTGTAATTCGTCCCTCCATCCGCACTAAAGTGTCCAGAACTGCAACCTTGGCTGCATCAGAGCAAATCACATTTTGGAGTTTTGGAGATTCGATAAATTTCTTGAATCTTTTTCTCGATCAGAAACGTCGTCCATCTCCAACCCCCCCTCGTGGGGAGGTATACAGCTTTCAGTGAGAGAAACTAGCAGTGAGGGGGGGCTCCTTCCTACCCCATGGTCGTCTCTGTGAAGGCTGTGGGGCCGCAGACACAGATGAAGCATTTGGACCCGTCCGTCCTGGTGAGGACGTCCTTCAGCACCGACTCGTCCACCCGCCCCGTCCTCCCAGTCCAGCTGTCGGGGGGCTCAGAGAGGACGTTCTCCACCTGAAACCTGATGAGAAGCTTCAGAGAGACGCAGCATCACACCTGGACCAGAACCAGAACTGACCCGCCAGAACCAGAACTGACCCGCCAGAACCAGAACTGACCCGCCAGAACTGGAACTGACCCGCCAGAACCAGAACTGACCCGCCAGAACCAGAACTGGCCCGCCAGAACTGGAACTGACCCGCCAGAACCAGAACTGACCCGCCAGAACCAGAACTGACCCGCCAGAACGGGAGCTGGCCCGCCAGATCCAGAACTGACCCGCCAGAACCAGAACTGACCCGCCAGATCGAGAACTGGCCCGCCAGATCCAGAACTGAACCGCCAGAACCAGAACTGGCCCGCCAGAACCAGAACTGACCCGCCAGAACGAGAGCTGGCCCGCCAGAACCGGAACTGACCCGCCAGAACCAGAACTGACCCGCCAGAACTGGAACTGACCCGCCAGAACCAGAACTGACCCGCCAGAACCGGAACTGACCCGCCAGAACCACCAGCTAACAGGACGATGAGCCAAAACCTGACCCAACCACCAGCCCACGGTACCATCAGCTGAAAATGGACCCAACCACCAGCCCACGGTACCATCAGCCTCTCATCTATCATCATCTGAACTTTTGGAGCTTAAAAATCTGCATTTCTGACTCATTCTGACGTCACGAACATTCGTGGAGACGAGCCGTCGCTCTGAAACTGCAGCATGGAAGTTTCCATCCGGGACGGATGTTTGAACGCATCACGTACCAGCAACCGGATGTAACCCAGGTATGAACACGGCGGGTGTTTGAACGCATCACGTACCAGCAACCGGATGTAACCCAGGTATGAACACGGCGGGTGTTTGAACGCATCACGTACCAGCAACCGGATGTAACCCAGGTATGAACACGGCGGGTGTTTGAACGCATCACGTACCAGCAACCGGATGTAACCCAGGTATGAACACGGCGGGTGTTTGAACGCATCACGTACCAGCAACCGGATGTAACCCAGGTATGAACACGGCGAGTGTTTGAACGCATCACGTACCAGCAACCGGATGTAACCCAGGTATGAACACGGCGGGTGTTTGAACGCATCACGTACCAGCAACCGGATGTAACCCAGGTATGAACACGGCGGGTGTTTGAACGCATCACGTACCAGCAACCGGATGTAACCCAGGTATGAACACGGCGGGTGTTTGAACGCATCACGTACCAGCAACCGGATGTAACCCAGGTATGAACACGGCGGGTGTTTGAACGCATCACGTACCAGCAAACGGATGTAACCCAGGTATGAACACGGCGGGTGTTTGAACGCATCACGTACCAGCAACCGGATGTAACCCAGGTATGAACACGGCGGGTGTTTGAACGCATCACGTACCAGCAACCGGATGTAAACCAGGTATGAACACGGCAGGTGTTTGAACGCATCACGTACCAGCAACCGGATGTAACCCAGGTATGAACACGGCGGGTGTTTGAACGCATCACGTACCAGCAACCTGATGTAAACCAGGTATGAACACGGCGGGTGTTTGAACGCATCACGTACCAGCAAACGGATGTAACCCAGGTATGAACACGGCGGGTGTTTGAACGCATCACGTACCAGCAACCGGATGTAACCCAGGTATGAACACGGCGGGTGTTTGAACGCATCACGTACCAGCAACCGGATGTAAACCAGGTATGAACACGGCAGGTGTTTGAACGCATCACGTACCAGCAACCGGATGTAACCCAGGTATGAACACGGCGGGTGTTTGAACGCATCACTGCTTCAAGCCTCTGTGCTAACCCCGCCCACCTGGCACGTCCGACCAATCACAACTCAGAGCTCCCCGAGAGGAAATCTCTGCTCATCCGAGGGCTGGAGAACACGCCGTCCTCAAACACGTCCCCGAGAACAAGAACGTTCTGGCATCTGGAGGATGCAGCGGCTTAAAGACCCGGTAGCAGGTTCCAGGCCTTCCTCCTCAACGTGCCCCCACATCCTCCCCCATCACAGAAACCGTACCGTTCATTGTTAGCCGCCAGTTCTTCCAGTTCACGCTGCCAAAGGATGTCTTCCTCCCGCCGGTTAAAGAACAGCAGCTTGATCTGTCTGGAAGCACAAAACATGGCAAGAATCAATATTTGCAAACATAATCAATGACGCACACGGACAGGACATGATGGGCCTGATCAGCCTCATCAATAATCCATCAATGCTTCAGGACAGGTCGCTCATGTCGCTGCAGCAGGAGCCCACAGGGAGTAAACCAGAGTTAGAGAGTAAACCAGGGACAGAGAGTAAACCAGAGACAGGGAGTAAACCAGGGACAGGGAGTAAACCAGAGTTAGAGAGTAAACCAGGGACAGAGAGTAAACCAGAGACAGGGAGTAAACCAGAGACAGGGAGTAAACCAGGGACAGAGAGTAAACCAGAGACAGGGAGTAAACCAGAGACAGGGAGTAAACCAGAGACAGGGAGTAAACCAGGGACAGGGAGTAAACCAGAGACAGGGAGTAAAACCAGAGACAGGGAGTAAACCAGAGAGAGGGTGTAACCAGAGACAGGGAGTAAACCAGAGTTAGAGAGTGAACCGGAGACAGAGAGTAAACCAGGGACAGAGAGTAAACCAGAGACAAGGAGTAAACCAGGGACAGAGAGTAAACCAGGGACAGAGAGTAAACCAGAGACAAGGAGTAAACCAAAGACAGAGAGTAAACCAGAGACAGAGAGTAAACCAGAGACAGGGAGTAAACCAGGGACAGGAGTAAACCAGAGACAGAGTAAACCAGAGACAGGGAGTAAACCAGGGACAGGGAGTAAACCAGAGACAGGGAGTAAACCAGGGACAGGAGTAAACCAGAGACAGAGAGTAAACCAGAGACAGGGAGTAAACCAGGGACAGGGAGTAAACCAGGGACAGGGAGTAAACCAGAGACAGAGTAAACCAGAGACAGGGAGTAAACCAGGGACAGGGAGTAAACCAGAGACAGGGAGTAAACCAGGGACAGGGAGTAAACCAGAGACAGAGAGTAAACCAGGGACAGGGAGTAAACCAGAGACAGAGAGTAAACCAGAGACGGAGAGTAAACCAGAGACAGGGAGTAAACCAGGGACAGGGAGTAAACCAGAGACAGGGAGTAAACCAGAGACAGAGAGTAAACCAGGGACAGGGAGTAAACCAGAGACAGAGAGTAAACCAGGGACAGGGAGTAAACCAGAGACAGAGAGTAAACCAGGGACAGGGAGTAAACCAGGGACAGAGAGTAAACCAGGGACAGAGAGTAAACCAGGGACAGAGAGTAAACCAGAGACAGGGAGTAAACCAGGGACAGGGAGTAAACCAGGGACAGGGAGTAAACCAGAGACAGAGTAAACCAGAGACAGGGAGTAAACCAGGGACAGGGAGTAAACCAGAGACAGGGAGTAAACCAGGGACAGGGAGTAAACCAGAGACAGAGAGTAAACCAGGGAGAGGGAGTAAACCAGAGACAGAGAGTAAACCAGGGACAGGGAGTAAACCAGAGACAGAGAGTAAACCAGGGACAGGGAGTAAACCAGGGACAGAGAGTAAACCAGAGACAGAGAGTAAACCAGAGACAGGGAGTAAACCAGAGACAGGGAGTAAACCAGGGACAGAGAGTAAACCAGGGACAGAGAGTAAACCAGAGACAGGGAGTAAACCAGAGACAGAGAGTAAACCAGAGACAGAGAGTAAACCAGAGACAGGGAGAAAACCAGAGACAGAGAGTAAACCAGGGACAGAGAGTAAACCAGAGACAGAGAGTAAACCAGAGACAGGGAGAAAACCAGAGACAGAGAGTAAACCAGGGACAGGGAGTAAACCAGGGACAGAGAGTAAACCAGAGACAGGGAGTAAACAAGAGACGGAGAGTAAACCAGGGACAGAGAGTAAACCAGGGACAGGGAGTAAACCAGAGACAGGGAGTAAACCAGAGACAGAGAGTAAACCAGAGACAGAGAGTAAACCAGAGACAGGGAGTAAACCAGAGACAGGGAGTAAACAAGAGACGGAGAGTAAACCAGAGACGGAGAGTAAACCAGAGACAGGGAGAAAACCAGAGACAGAGAGTAAAACCAGGGACAGGGAGTAAACAAGAGACGGAGAGTAAACCAGAGACAGGGAGTAAACCAGAGACAGAGAGTAAACCAGGGACAGGGAGTAAACCAGAGACGGAGAGCAAACCAGAGACAGAGAGTAAACCAGAGACGGAGAGTAAACCAGAGACAGGGAGTAAACCAGAGACAGAGAGTAAACCAGAGACAGAGTAAACCAGAGACAGGGAGTAAACCAGGGACAGGGAGTAAACCAGAGACAGAGAGTAAACCAGAGACAGAGTAAACCAGAGACAGGGAGTAAACCAGAGACAGAGAGTAAACCAGAGACAGAGTAAACCAGAGACAGGGAGTAAACCAGGGACAGGGAGTAAACCAGAGACAGAGAGTAAACCAGAGACAGAGTAAACCAGAGACAGAGAGTAAACCAGAGACAGAGTAAACCAGGGACAGGGAGTAAACCAGAGACAGAGAGTAAACCAGAGACAGAGTAAACCAGAGACAGAGAGTAAACCAGAGACAGAGAGTAAACCAGAGACAGAGTAAACCAGAGACAGGGAGTAAACCAGGGACAGGGAGTAAACCAGAGACAGAGAGTAAACCAGAGACAGAGTAAACCAGAGACAGGGAGTAAACCAGAGACGGAGAGTAAACCAGAGACAGGGAGTAAACCAGAGACAGAGAGTAAACCAGAGACAGGGAGTAAACCAGAGACAGAGAGTAAACCAGAGACAGGGAGTAAACAAGAGACGGAGAGTAAACCAGAGACCTGGATCATAACCGGACTGAGGGTAGACCTGGATTGTAACCGGACTGAGGGTAGACCTGGATTATAACCGGACTGAGGGTAGACCTGGATTATAACCGGACTGAGGGTAGACCTGGATTATAACCGGACTGAGGGTAGACCTGGATTATAACCGGACTGAGGGTAGACCTGGATTATAACCGGACTGAGGGTAGACCAGGATTATAACCAGACTGAGGGTAGACCTGGATTATAACCGGACTGAGGGTAGACCTGGATTATAACTGGACTGAGGGTAGACCTGGATTATAACTGGACTGAGGGTAGACCTGGATTATAACTGGACTGAGGGTAGACCTGGATTATAACTGGACTGAGGGTAGACCTGGATTATAACCGGACTGAGGGTAGACCTGGATTATAACCCGACTGAGGGTAGACCTGGATTGTTACCGGACTGAGGGTAGACCTGGATTGTAACCGGACTGAGGGTAGACCTGGATTGTAACTGGACTGAGGGTAGACCTGGATTATAACTGGACTGAGGGTAGACCTGGATTATTACCGGACTGAGGGTAGACCTGGATTGTAACAGGACTGAGGGTAGACCTGGATTATAACCAGACTGAGGGTAGACCTGGATTATAACCGGACTGAGGGTAGACCTGGATTATAACCGGACTGAGGGTAGACCTGGATTATAACCGGACTGAGGGTAGACCTGGATTATAACCGGACTGAGGGTAGACCTGGATCATAACCGGACTGAGGGTAGACCTGGATTATAACCCGACTGAGGGTAGACCTGGATTGAAACCGGACTGAGGGTAGACCTGGATTGTTACCGGACTGAGGGTAGACCTGGATTGTAACCGGACTGAGGGTAGACCTGGATTATAACCGGACTGAGGGTAGACCTGGATTATAACCGGACTGAGGGTAGACCTGGATTATAACCGGACTGAGGGCAGACCTGGATTATAACCGGACTGAGGGTAGACCTGGATTGTAACCGGACTGAGGGTAGACCTGGATTGTAACCGGACTGAGGGTAGACCTGGATTATAACCGGACTGAGGGTAGACCTGGATTGTAACCGGACTGAGGGTAGACCTGGATTGTAACCGGACTGAGGGTAGACCTGGATTATAACCGGACTGAGGGTAGACCTGGATTATAACCCGACTGAGGGTAGACCTGGATTATAACCCGACTGAGGGTAGACCTGGATTATAACCCGACTGAGGGCAGACCTGGATTATAACCGGACTGAGGGTAGACCTGGATTGAAACCCGACTGAGGGCAGACCTGGATTATAACCGGACTGAGGGTAGACCTGGATTGAAACCGGACTGAGGGTAGACCTGGATTGTAACCGGACTGAGGGTAGACCTGGATTATAACCGGACTGAGGGTAGACCTGGATTATAACCGGACTGAGGGTAGACCTGGATTGTTACCGGACTGAGGGTAGACCTGGATTGTAACCGGACTGAGGGTAGACCTGGATTGTAACCGGACTGAGGGTAGACCTGGATTATAACCGGACTGAGGGTAGACCAGGATTATAACCGGACTGAGGGTAGACCTGGATTATAACCGGACTGAGGGTAGACCTGGATTGTTACCGGACTGAGGGTAGACCTGGATTGTAACCGGACTGAGGGTAGACCTGGATTATAACCGGACTGAGGGTAGACCTGGATTATAACCGGACTGAGGGCAGACCTGGATTATAACCGGACTGAGGGTAGACCTGGATTGTAACCGGACTGAGGGTAGACCTGGATTGTAACCGGACTGAGGGTAGACCTGGATTATAACCGGACTGAGGGTAGACCTGGATTATAACCGGACTGAGGGTAGACCTGGATTGTAACCGGACTGAGGGTAGACCTGGATTGTAACCGGACTGAGGGTAGACCTGGATTATAACCGGACTGAGGGTAGACCTGGATTATAACCGGACTGAGGGTAGACCTGGATTATAACCGGACTGAGGGTAGACCTGGATTATAACCGGACTGAGGGTAGACCTGGATTATAACCGGACGGAGGGTAGACCTGGATTATAAAGGACTGAGGGGTAGACCTGGATTGTAACCGGACTGAGGGTAGACCTGGATTATAACCGGACTGAGGGTAGACCTGGATTATAACCGGACTGAGGGTAGACCTGGATTATAACCGGACTGAGGGTAGACCTGGATTGTAACCGGACTGAGGGTAGACCTGGATTATAACCGGACTGAGGGTAGACCTGGATTATAACCGGACTGAGGGTAGACCTGGATTATAACCGGACTGAGGGTAGACCTGGATTATAACCGGACTGAGGGTAGACCTGGATTATAACCGGACTGAGGGTAGACCTGGATTATAAAGGACTGAGGGTAGACCTGGATTGTAACCGGACTGAGGGTAGACCTGGATTATAACCGGACTGAGGGTAGACCTGGATTATAACCGGACTGAGGGTAGACCTGGATTATAACCGGACTGAGGGTAGACCTGGATTGTAACTGGACTGAGGGTAGACCTGGATTATAACTGGACTGAGGGTAGACCTGGATTATTACCGGACTGAGGGTAGACCTGGATTGTAACAGGACTGAGGGTAGACCTGGATTATAACCAGACTGAGGGTAGACCTGGATTATAACCGGACTGAGGGTAGACCTGGATTGTTACCGGACTGAGGGTAGACCTGGATTGTAACCGGACTGAGGGTAGACCTGGATTGTAACCGGACTGAGGGTAGACCTGGATTTTAACCGGACTGAGGGTAGACCTGGATTATAACCGGACTGAGGGTAGACCTGGATTATAACCGGACTGAGGGTAGACCTGGATTATAACCGGACTGAGGGTAGACCTGGATTATAACCGGACTGAGGGTAGACCTGGATTGTTACTGGACTGAGGGTAGACCTGGATTATAACCGGACTGAGGGTAGACCTGGATTATAACCGGACTGAGGGTAGACCTGGATTGTTACCGGACTGAGGGTAGACCTGGATTGTAACCGGACTGAGGGTAGACCTGGATTATAACCGGACTGAGGGTAGACCTGGATTATAACCGGACTGAGGGTAGACCTGGATTATAACCGGACTGAGGGCAGACCTGGATTATAACCGGACTGAGGGTAGACCTGGATTGTAACCGGACTGAGGGTAGACCTGGATTGTAACCGGACTGAGGGTAGACCTGGATTATAACCGGACTGAGGGTAGACCTGGATTATTACCAGACTGAGGGTAGACCTGGATTATAACCGGACTGAGGGTAGACCTGGATTATAACCGGACTGAGGGTAGACCTGGATTATAACCGGACTGAGGGTAGACCTGGATTATAACCGGACTGAGGGTAGACCTGGATTATAACCGGACTGAGGGTAGACCTGGATTATAACCCGACTGAGGGTAGACCTGGATTGTAACCGGACTGAGGGTAGACCTGGATTGTAACCGGACTGAGGGTAGACCTGGATTGTAACCGGACTGAGGGTAGACCTGGATTGTAACCGGACTGAGGGTAGACCTGGATTATAACCGGACTGAGGGTAGACCTGGATTATAACCGGACTGAGGGCAGACCTGGATTGTTACCGGACTGAGGGTAGACCTGGATTATAAAGGACTGAGGGTAGACCTGGATTATAACCGGACTGAGGGTAGACCTGGATTATAAAGGACTGAGGGTAGACCTGGATTATAACCGGACTGAGGGTAGACCTGGATTATAACCGGACTGAGGGTAGACCTGGATTATAACCGGACTGAGGGTAGACCTGGATTATAACCGGACTGAGGGCAGACCTGGATCATAACCGGACTGAGGGTAGACCTGGATTATAACCGGACTGAGGGTAGACCTGGATTATAACCGGACTGAGGGTAGACCTGGATTGTAACAGGACTGAGGGTAGACCTGGATTATAACCGGACTGAGGGTAGACCTGGATTATAACCGGACTGAGGGTAGACCTGGATTATAACCGGACTGAGGGTAGACCTGGATTATAACCGGACTGAGGGTAGACCTGGATTATAACCGGACTGAGGGTAGACCTGGATTGTAACCGGACTGAGGGTAGACCTGGATTATAACCGGACTGAGGGTAGACCTGGATTATAACCGGACTGAGGGTAGACCTGGATTATAACCGGACTGAGGGTAGACCTGGATTATAACCGGACTGAGGGTAGACCTGGATTATAACCCGACTGAGGGTAGACCTGGATTATAACCGGACTGAGGGTAGACCTGGATTGTAACCGGACTGAGGGTAGACCTGGATTATAACCGGACTGAGGGTAGACCTGGATTATAACCGGACTGAGGGCAGACCTGGATTATAACCGGACTGAGGGTAGACCTGGATTGTAACCGGACTGAGGGTAGACCTGGATTATAACCGGACTGAGGGTAGACCTGGATTATAACCGGACTGAGGGCAGACCTGGATCATAACCGGACTGAGGGTAGACCTGGATTATAACCCGACTGAGGGCAGACCTGGATTGTTACCGGACTGAGGGGTAGACCTGGATTATAAAGGACTGAGGGTAGACCTGGATTATAACCGGACTGAGGGTAGACCTGGATTATAAAGGACTGAGGGTAGACCTGGATTATAACCGGACTGAGAGTAGACCTGGATTATAACCAGACTGAGGGTAGATCTGGATTATAACCGGACTGAGAGTAGACCTGGATTATAACCAGACTGAGGGTAGACCTGGATTACAACCGGACTGAGGGTAGACCTGGATTGTAACCGGACTGAGGGTAGACCTGGATTATAACCGGACTGAGGGTAGACCTGGATTATAACCGGACTGAGGGTAGACCTGGATTATAACCGGACTGAGGGTAGACCTGGATTATAACCGGACTGAGGGTAGACCTGGATTATAACCGGACTGAGGGTAGACCTGGATTATAACCGGACTGAGGGTAGACCTGGATTGTAACCGGACTGAGGGTAGACCTGGATTGTAACCGGACTGAGGGTAGACCTGGATTATAACCGGACTGAGGGTAGACCAGGATTATAACCGGACTGAGGGTAGACCTGGATTATAACCGGACTGAGGGTAGACCTGGATTATAACCGGACTGAGGGTAGACCTGGATTGTTACCGGACTGAGGGTAGACCTGGATTGTAACCGGACTGAGGGTAGACCTGGATTATAACCGGACTGAGGGGTAGACCTGGATAATAACCGGACTGAGGGTAGACCTGGATTATAACCGGACTGAGGGTAGACCTGGATTATTACCGGACTGAGGGTAGACCTGGATTATTACCAGACTGAGGGTAGACCTGGATTATAACCGGATGAGGGTAGACCTGGATTATAACCTGACTGAGGGTAGACCTGGATTATAACCGGACTGAGGGTAGACCTGGATTATAACCGGACTGAGGGTAGACCTGGATTATTACCGGACTGAGGGTAGACCTGGATTATTACCTGACTGAGGGTAGACCTGGATTGTAACCGGACTGAGGGTAGACCTGGATTATTACCAGACTGAGGGTAGACCTGGATTATTACCTGACTGAGGGTAGACCTGGATTGTAACCGGACTGAGGGTAGACCTGGATTATTACCAGACTGAGGGTAGACCTGGATTATTACCGGACTGAGGGTAGACCTGGATTATTACCAGACTGAGGGTAGACCTGGATTATAACTGACCTGGATTATAACCGGACTGAGGGTAGACCTGGATTATAACCGGACTGAGGGTAGACCTGGATTATTACCGGACTGAGGGTAGACCTGGATTATAACTGACCTGGATTATAACCGGACTGAGGGTAGACCTGGATTATAACCGGACTGAGGGTAGACCTGGATTATTACCGGACTGAGGGTAGACCTGGATTATTACCAGACTGAGGGTAGACCTGGATTATAACCGGATGAGGGTAGACCTGGATTATAACCTGACTGAGGGTAGACCTGGATTATAACCGGACTGAGGGTAGACCTGGATTATAACCGGACTGAGGGTAGACCTGGATTATTACCGGACTGAGGGTAGACCTGGATTATTACCTGACTGAGGGTAGACCTGGATTGTAACCGGACTGAGGGTAGACCTGGATTATTACCAGACTGAGGGTAGACCTGGATTATTACCTGACTGAGGGTAGACCTGGATTGTAACCGGACTGAGGGTAGACCTGGATTATTACCAGACTGAGGGTAGACCTGGATTATAACCGGATGAGGGTAGACCTGGATTATAACCTGACTGAGGGTAGACCTGGATTATAACCGGACTGAGGGTAGACCTGGATTAAAACCGGACTGAGGGTAGACCTGGATTATAACCGGACTGAGGGCAGACCTGGATTATAACCGGACTGAGGGTAGACCTGGATTATAACCGGACTGAGGGTAGACCTGGATTATAACCGGACTGAGGGTAGACCTGGATTATAACCGGACTGAGGGTAGACCTGGATTGTAACCGGACTGAGGGTAGACCTGGATTATAACCGGACTGAGGGTAGACCTGGATTATAACCGGACTGAGGGTAGACCTGGATTATAACCGGACTGAGGGTAGACCTGGATTATAACCGGACTGAGGGTAGACCTGGATTATTACCAGACTGAGGGTAGACCTGGATTGTAACCGGACTGAGGGTAGACCTGGATTATAATCTGGGGGCTCCTACCTGACGGTGTGGACGTCCTGAAGGACCAGGGCGATGAGGCGAGCCATGGGCGTGAACCCCGTCCCTGCAGCTAGCAGGTAGAGGTTTGTGACATCACGCAGGGGGCGGAGACTGAAGGTTCCCTCTGGACCGCTCACAGATACGCGGTCTCCTAGGAGACCAGAACAGCTGACAGGGTTAAAGGCGAGCCAGCGGAGCCAATCAGAGCCGGCGTGGGACGCCACTCACCGACGTGCAGGCCGTCCAGGTACGGGGTGTAGACTCCGTCAGGGTAAACCTTGATCATCAGGTGGAGGTCCGAGTCCTGGGAGGGGGGGTGGGGAGCTGCTGCCAGGCTCTGACTGATGGGGGTGTACGGCCTCACCACCTCGGTGTCTGAATATGGATGAAATCATCATCATCATCATCATCAGTCAGACTGACACATGGAGATTCCCAACGCTGCTTCTTTCCTCTCGGATGTAGAAGAAAGAAGCATATTCTTTCAGATAAAAACTTTGTTATGTTTTCATTTCAATCTAAAATTAAAAACACGCTCATAGTTGGTGTAAGTAATAATATTTTTAAAAAAAAGAAACATAGTTCGAAAAAAAGGGTTTTGGAAGAAGTTTAGAAAAACGTATCGGGTAAAAAGCCTTTAGTCAGACACAACTAAAATCTAACATTCACAAAATCTCCTGACACAATAAACCAGACTCAATAAGAACAAAACCCTCAAAAGTATACAGTCCACATAAAAGTATATTGATTATTAACAATATTCAATAATAATCAATGACTTTACTCACTTTTGGAAACCACAGTATAACAAAGTTTTCACTATAAATAAATAAATCATTATCCTCGTTATCACTATATAATCCTTAATGATACTCAATAATAATAATAATAATCATAATGACCTCTTTGCATAACGTAACACCTGATAACACTAATAATGAATCACAATATCCATAATACATGGTCATCATTAGTTCTTATTAATTTCCACATATCCTTTTATCATGTATGTATGTATATAGATAGATATATTTTCTCTTTTCCTTTTATATTTCATATTTTCGTCTTTGACAGTGTATACACATTTGACCGTCTTCCTGTTTTATTGTATTGTGTATGTTTTACCTGCCTCGGCCGGGTGTAAATGAGCTCAGCTATAATTCCACATGCTTGCGTCTGTCATCGCAGATGTTCATCAGTGGCTGTTCTTATCAAAGTGAATGAGCGCGATGTTTCCTCCGCGGCCCCGCCTGTCCCAGAAGTCATTGCGCACAAGATGGGAGGGAATAAGCAGCAGAGCTACGAGTGTAATATTTGAAGATATTCGTGGATTTTTAAGCGTTAAATGAAGTGTTTCCCCGTTAGAAACAACAGTCTCTGTGGAAAATGTAAAATTATGCGGACAAGCTTAAAAAAGAGTTTCTGCCTGAGAAAATGCATCTGACTGAGGTTATCCAGATGTGAACGACAAGCGGTTAACGTGGTGTTAACGTCCAGGTCACGGCAGATAAGTGTAGATCCTGCAGAGTTTCTCCGTCTTCTCCGCGGCGGAAGTGGCTTTGGTTCGGCTCGAACTCTCAGCCGGACGTCTGCACCTGCAACAGCTGTTACGCTGAAGACGAGCAGCTTCATCTGCACATCCATCGCCGCTGTCCCTCTCTCTACCCGCTGCCCTCATTTCACTCGTCCACAGCGGCGCGTGTGCACGCTGAGCTGCTGGACCACAGAAACGTTTCCCACAACACTTTCAGTCGTGTCCAGGCTGATGTGCAATCAGAGCCTGAACAGTTGAACCGTTCCCTCCATGGTTTACGATCCGTGTCCGTCTAAGTCTCCACACGAGGTCGGATGGATCAACCTGCCGTACGGACCGCTGTCGCTTCGACACAGATCGGATATCTATCCGGTTCAGGACCACGTTTGAAAGTGGCCTGAATGCGACTTGTGCTGTTCACACGGTCAGAAGCAGACCGGCTATGGGTCACATTCCAGCAAAAAGATCGGATTTAGTTCGCATTTACCTGCAGTCTGAACGTAGTCTAACGACGGGATTAGAATAACCTAGGGACCACATGTAATTTATAATCATTACAGAGATTGTCTGTCATTTTAATCCCGTGAGAATCAGCCATGTCTGTGATCTGCTATAATCTGCTAAACTCAGAGGTCCTCTGATAAAACTGATCCCAGCCGTGCTGCACGATTAACGTTTACGGGAACGTTTCCAGGTCCAGGCGTGCTGCACGATGAACGTTTACGGGAGCGTTTCCAGGTCCAGGCGTGCTGCACGATGAACGTTTACGGGAGCGTTTCCAGGTCCAGGCGTGCTGCATGATGAACGTTTACTGGAACGATTCCAGGTCCAGGCGAGCTGCACGATGAACGTTTACGGGAACGTTTCCAGGTCCAGGCGTGCTGCACGATGAACGTTTTCGGGAACGTTTCCAGGTCCAGGCGTGCTGCACGATGAACGTTTACGGGAGCGTTTCCAGGTCCAGGCGTGCTGCACCATGAACGTTTACGGGAGCGTTTCCAGGTCCAGGCGTGCTGCACGATAAACGTCTACAGGAACGTTTCCAGGTCCAGGCGAGCTGCACGATAAACGTCTACAGGAACGTTTCCAGGTCCAGGCGTGCTGCATGATGAACGTTTACGGGAACGTTTCCAGGTCCAGGCGTGCTGCATGATGAACGTTTACGGGAACGTTTCCAGGTCCAGGCGTGCTGCATGATGAACGTTTACGGGAACGTTTCCAGGTCCAGGCGTGCTGCACGATGAACGTTTACGGGAGCGTTTCCAGGTCCAGGCGTGCTGCACGATGAACGTTTACGGGAGCGTTTCCAGGTCCAGGCGTGCTGCATGATGAACGTTTACTGGAACGATTCCAGGTCCAGGCGAGCTGCACGATGAACGTTTACGGGAACGTTTCCAGGTCCAGGCGTGCTGCACGATGAACGTTTACGGGAGCGTTTCCAGGTCCAGGCGTGCTGCACGATGAACGTTTACGGGAGCGTTTCCAGGTCCAGGCGTGCTGCACGATAAACGTCTACAGGAACGTTTCCAGGTCCAGGCGAGCTGCACGATAAACGTCTACAGGAACGTTTCCAGGTCCAGGCGTGCTGCATGATGAACGCCACGGGAACGCTTCCAGGTCCAGGCGTGCTGCATGATGAACGTTTACGGGAACGTTTCCAGGTCCAGGCGTGCTGCATGATGAACGTTTACGGGAACGCTTCCAGGTCCAGGCGTGCTGCATGATGAACGTTTACGGGAACGCTTCCAGGTCCAGGCGTGCTGCATGATGAACGCTACGGAACGTTTCCAGGTCCAGGCGTGCTGCATGATGAACGTTTACGGGAACGTTTCCAGGTCCAGGCGCGCTGCATGATGAACGTTTACGGGAACGTTTCCAGGTCCAGGCGTGCTGCACGATGAATGTTTACGGGAACGTTTCCAGGTCCAGGCGTGCTGCACAATGAATGTTTACGGGAACGTTTCCAGGTCCAGGCGTGCTGCACGATGAACGTTTACGGGAGCGTTTCCAGGTCCAGGCGTGCTGCATGATAAACGTTTACGGGAACGTTTCCAGGTCCAGGCGAGCTGCATGATGAACTTTTACGGGAATGTTTCCAGGTCCAGGCGTGCTGCATGATAAACGTTTACGGGAACGTTTCCAGGTCCAGGCGAGCTGCATGATGAACGTTTACGGGAATGTTTCCAGGTCCAGGCGAGCTGCATGATGAACGTTTACGGGAACGTTTCCAGGTCCAGGCGTGCTGCATGATGAACGTTTACAGAAACGTTTCCAGGTCCAGGCGTGCTGCATTATGAACGTTTACGGGAGCGTTTCCAGGTCCAGGCGTGCTGCATTATGAACGTTTACGGGAGCGTTTCCAGGTCCAGGCGTGCTGCATTATGAACGTTTACGGGAACATTTCCAGGTCCAGGGGTGCTGCATTATGAACGTTTACGGGAGCGTTTCCAGGTCCAGGCGTGCTGCATGATGAACGTTTACAGGAACGTTTCCAGGTCCAGGCGTGCTGCATGATGAACGTTTACGGGAACGTTTCCAGGTCCAGGCGTGCTGCATGATAAATGTTTACGGGAACGTTTCCAGGTCCAGGCGTGCTGCATGATGAACGTTTACGGGAACGTTTCCAGGTCCAGGCGTGCTGCATGATGAACATTTACGGGAACGTTTCCAGGTCCAGGCGTGCTGCATCATGAACGTTTACGGGAACGTTTCCAGGTCCAGGCGTGCTGCATGATGAACGTTTACGGGAACGTTTCCAGGTCCAGGCGTGCTGCATGATGAACGTTTACGGGAACGTTTCCAGGTCCAGGCGTGCTGCATGATAAACGTTTACGGGAACGTTTCCAGGTCCAGGCGTGCTGCATTATGAACGTTTACGGGAACGTTTCCAGGTCCAGGCGTGCTGCATTATGAACGTTTACGGGAACGTTTCCAGGTCCAGGCGTGCTGCATGATGAACGTTTACGGGAACGCTTTCCAGGTCCAGGCGTGCTGCATGATGAACGTTTACGGGAGCGTTTCCAGGTCCAGGCGTGCTGCATGATGAACGTTTACAGGAACGTTTCCAGGTCCAGGCGTGCTGCATGATGAACGTTTACGGGAACGTTTCCAGGTCCAGGCGTGCTGCATGATGAACGTTTACGGGAGCGTTTCCAGGTCCAGGCGTGCTGCATGATGAACGTTTACAGGAACGTTTCCAGGTCCAGGCGTGCTGCATGATGAACGTTTACGGGAACGTTTCCAGGTCCAGGCGAGCTGCATGATAAACGTTTACGGGAACGTTTCCAGGCCCAGGCGAGCTGCACGATGAACGTTTACTGGAACGTTTCCAGGTCCAGGCGTGCTGCATGATAAACGTCTACAGGAACGTTTCCAGGTCCAGGCGAGCTGCACGATGAACGTTTACTGGAACGTTTCCAGGTCCAGGCGTGCTGCACGATGAACGTTTACTGGAACGTTTCCAGGTCCAGCCGTGCTGCATGATGAACGTTTACTGGAACGTTTCCAGGTCCAGGCATGCTGCATGATGAACGTTTACGGGAACGTTTCCAGGTCCAGGCGTGCTGCATGATAAACGTCTACAGGAACGTTTCCAGTCCAGGCGTGCTGCATGATAAACGTTTACGGGAACGTTTCCAGGTCCAGGCGTGCTGCATGATGAACGTTTACGGGATTGTTTCCAGGTCCAGGCGAGCTGCATGATGAATGTTTACGGGAGCGTTTCCAGGTCCAGGCGTGCTGCATGATGAACGTTTACTGAAACGTTTCCAGGTCCAGGCGTGCTGCATGATGAACGTTTATGGGAACGTTTCCAGGTCCAGGCGTGCTGCATGATAAACGTTTACGGGAACGTTTCCAGGTCCAGGCGTGCTGCATGATAAACGTCTACAGGAACGTTTCCAGGTCCAGGCGTGCTGCATGATGAACGTTTACAGGAGCGTTTCCAGGTCCAGTCGTGCTGCATGATAAACGTCTACAGGAACGTTTCCAGGTCCAGGCGTGCTGCATGATGAACGTTTACAGGAGCGTTTCCAGGTCCAGGCGTGCTGCATGATAAACGTTTACGGGAACGTTTCCAGGTCCAGGCGTGCTGCATGATAAACGTTTACGGGAGCGTTTCCAGGTCCAGGCGTGCTGCATGATGAACGTTTACAGGAACGTTTCCAGGTCCAGGCGTGCTGCATGATGAACGTTTACGGGAACGTTTCCAGGTCCAGGCGAGCTGCATGATAAACGCTCACGGAACGTTTCCAGGCCCAGGCGAGCTGCACGATGAACGCTTACTGGAACGCTTCCAGGTCCAGGCGTGCTGCATGATAAACGCCTACAGGAACGTTTCCAGGTCCAGGCGAGCTGCACGATGAACGCTTACTGGAACGTTTCCAGGTCCAGGCGTGCTGCACGATGAACGTTTACTGGAACGTTTCCAGGTCCAGCCGTGCTGCATGATGAACGTTTACTGGAACGTTTCCAGGTCCAGGCATGCTGCATGATGAACGTTTACGGGAACGTTTCCAGGTCCAGGCGTGCTGCATGATAAACGTCTACAGGAACGTTTCCAGTCCAGGCGTGCTGCATGATAAACGTTTACGGGAACGTTTCCAGGTCCAGGCGTGCTGCATGATGAACGTTTACGGGACTGTTTCCAGGTCCAGGCGAGCTGCATGATGAATGTTTACGGGAGCGTTTCCAGGTCCAGGCGTGCTGCATGATGAACGTTTACTGAAACGCTTCCAGGTCCAGGCGTGCTGCATGATGAACGTTTATGGGAACGTTTCCAGGTCCAGGCGTGCTGCATGATAAACGCTTACGGGAACGTTTCCAGGTCCAGGCGTGCTGCATGATAAACGTCTACAGGAACGTTTCCAGGTCCAGGCGTGCTGCATGATGAACGCTTACAGGAGCGTTTCCAGGTCCAGGCGTGCTGCATGATAAACGTCTACAGGAACGTTTCCAGGTCCAGGCGTGCTGCATGATGAACGTTTACAGGAGCGTTTCCAGGTCCAGGCGTGCTGCATGATAAACGTTTACGGGAACGTTTCCAGGTCCAGGCATGCTGCATGATAAACGTCTACAGGAACGTTTCCAGGTCCAGGCGTGCTGCATGATGAACGTTTACGGGAACGTTTCCAGGTCCAGGCGTGCTGCATGATGAACGTTTACAGCAACGTTTCCAGGTCCAGGCGTGCTGCATGATGAACGTTTACAGGAGCGTTTCCAGGTCCAGGCGAGCTGCATGATGAATGTTTACAGGAACGTTTCCAGGTCCAGGCGTGCTGCATGATGAACGTTTACGGGAACGTTTTCAGGTCCAGGCGTGCTGCACGATGAACGTTTACGGGAACGTTTCCAGGTCCAGGCGTGCTGCATGATGAACGTTTACGGGAACGTTTCCAGGTCCAGGCGTGCTGCATGATGAACGTTTACGGGAACGTTTCCAGGTCCAGGCGTGCTGCACGATGAACGTTTACGGGAGCGTTTCCAGGTCCAGCCGTGCTGCATGATGAACGTTTACGAGAACGTTTCCAGGTCCAGGCGTGCTACATGATGAACGTTTACGGGAATGTTTACAGGTCCAGGCAAGCTGCATGATGAACGTTTACGGGAACGTTTCCAGGTCCAGGCGTGCTGCATGATGAATGTTTACGGGAACGTTTCCAGGTCCAGGCGTGCTGCATGATGAACGTTTACACGAACGTTTCCAGGTCCAGGCGTGCTGCATGATGAAAGTTTACGGGAACGTTTCCAGGTCCAGGCGTGCTGCATGATGAACGTTTACGGGAACGTTTCCAGGTCCAGGCGTGCTGCATGATGAACGTTTACGGGAGCGTTTCCAGGTCCAGGCGTGCTGCATGATGAACGTTTACGGGAACGTTTCCAGGTCCAGGCGTGCTGCATGATGAACGTTTACGGGAACGTTTCCAGGTCCAGGCATGCTGCATGATGAATGTTTACGGGAACGTTTCCAGGTCCAGGCGTGCTGCATGATGAACGTTTACGGGAATGTTTCCAGGTCCAGGCGTGCTGCATGATGAACGTTTACACGAACGTTTCCAGGTCCAGTCGTGCTGCACGATGAACGTTTACGGGAACGTTTCCAGGTCCAGGCGAGCTGCATGATAAATGTTTACGGGAACGTTTCCAGGTCCAGGCGTGCTGCATGATGAACGTTTACAGGAACGTTTCCAGGTCCAGTCGTGCTGCACGATGAACGTTTACGGGAACGTTTCCAGGTCCAGGCGAGCTGCATGATAAATGTTTACGGGAACGTTTCCAGGTCCAGGCGTGCTGCATGATGAACGTTTACAGGAACGTTTCCAGGTCCAGTCGTGCTGCATGATGAACGTTTACGGGAACGTTTCCAGGTCCAGGCGTGCTGCATGATGAACGTTTACGGGAACGTTTCCAGGTCCAGGCGTGCTGCATGATAAACGTTTACGGGAGCGTTTCCAGGTCCAGGCGTGCTGCATGATAAACGTTTACGGGAACGTTTCCAGGTCCAGGCGTGCTGCATGATGAACGTTTACGAGAACGTTTCCAGGTCCAGGCGTGCTGCACGATGAACATTTACGGGAACGTTTCCAGGTCCAGGCGTGCTGCACGATAAACGTTTACGGGAACGTTTCCAGGTCCAGGCGTGCTGCATGATGAATGTTTACGGGAACGTTTCCAGGTCCAGGCGTGCTGCATGATAAACGTTTACGGGAACGTTTACAGGTCCAGGCGAGCTGCATGATGAACGTTTACGAGAACGTTTCCAGGTCCAGGCGTGCTGCATGATAAACGTTTACGGGAACGTTTCCAGGTCCAGGCGTGCTGCACGATAAACGTCTACAGGAACGTTTCCAGGTCCAGGCGTGCTGCATGATTAACGTTTACGGGAACATTTCCAGGTCCAGTCGTGCTGCACGATGAACGTTTACGGGAACGTTTCCAGGTCCAGGCGAGCTGCATGATGAACGTTTACGGGAACGTTTCCAGGTCCAGGCGTGCTGCATGATGAACGCTTACAGGAACGTTTCCAGGTCCAGTCGTGCTGCATGATGAACGTTTACGGAACGTTTCCAGGTCCAGGCGAGCTGCATGATGAACGTTTACGGAACGTTTCCAGGTCCAGGCGTGCTGCATGATGAACGTTTACAGGAACGTTTCCAGGTCCAGTCGTGCTGCATGATGAACGTTTACGGAACGTTTCCAGGTCCAGGCGTGCTGCATGATGAACGTTTACGGAACGCTTCCAGGTCCAGTCGTGCTGCACGATGAACGCTTTACGGAGCGTTTCCAGGTCCAGGCGTAGCTGCATGATAAACGCTTACGGGAACGTTTCCAGGTCCAGGCGTGCTGCATGATGAACGTTTACGAACGCTTCCAGGTCCAGGCGTGCTGCACGATGAACATTTACGGGAACGTTTCCAGGTCCAGGCGTGCTGCATTATGAACGTTTACGGGAACGTTTCCAGGTCCAGGCGTGCTGCATGATGAATGTTTACGGGAACGTTTCCAGGTCCAGGCGTGCTGCATGATAAACGTTTACGGGAACGTTTACAGGTCCAGGCGAGCTGCATGATGAACGTTTACGAGAACGTTTCCAGGTCCAGGCGTGCTGCATGATAAACGTTTACGGGAACGTTTCCAGGTCCAGGCGTGCTGCATGATGAACGTTTATGGGAACGTTTCCAGGTCCAGGCGTGCTGCATGATAAACGTTTACGAGAACATTTCCAGGTCCAGGCGTGCTGCATGATAAACGTTTACGGGAACGTTTCCAGGTCCAGGCGTGCTGCATGATGAACGTTTATGGGAACGTTTCCAGGTCCAGGCGTGCTGCACGATGAACATTTACGGGAACGTTTCCAGGTCCAGGCGAGCTGCATGATAAATGTTTACGGAAACGTTTCCAGGTCCAGGCGTGCTGCATGATAAACGTTTACGGGAACGTTTCCAGGTCCAGGCGTGCTGCATGATGAACGTTTACGAGAACGTTTCCAGGTCCAGGCGTGCTGCATGATGAACGTTTACGAGAACGTTTCCAGGTCCAGGCGTGCTGCATGATGAATGTTTACGGGAGCGTTTCCAGGTCCAGGCGTGCTGCATGATGAACGTTTACGAGAACGTTTCCAGGTCCAGGCGTGCTGCATGATGAACGTTTACGAGAACGTTTCCAGGTCCAGGCGTGCTGCATGATGAACGTTTACGGGAGCGTTTCCAGGTCCAGGCGTGCTGCATGATGAATGTTTACGGGAACGTTTCCAGGTCCAGGCGTGTTGCATGATGAATGTTTACGGGAACGTTTCCAGGTCCAGGCGTGCTGCATGATGAACGTTTCCAGGTCCAGGCGTGCTGCATGATGAATGTTTACGGGAACGTTTCCAGGTCCAGGCGTGCTGCATGATGAACGTTTACAGGAACGTTTCCAGGTCCAGTCGTGCTGCATGATGAACGTTTACGGGAACGTTTCCAGGTCCAGGCGTGCTGCATGATGAACGTTTACGGAACGTTTCCAGGTCCAGGCGTGCTGCATGATAAACGTTTACGGGAACGTTTCCAGGTCCAGGCGTGCTGCATGATGAACGTTTACGGGAACGTTTCCAGGTCCAGGCGTGCTGCATGATAAACGTTTACGGGAACGTTTCCAGGTCCAGGCGTGCTGCATGATAAACGTTTACGAGAACGTTTCCAGGTCCAGGCGTGCTGCATGATGAACGTTTTTCCAGGTCCAGGCGTGCTGCATGATAAACGTTTACGAGAACGTTTCCAGGTCCAGGCGTGCTGCATGATAAACGTTTACGAGAACGTTTCCAGGTCCAGGCGTGCTGCATGATGAACATTTACGGGAACGTTTCCAGGTCCAGGCGTGCTGCATGATGAACGTTTACGGGAACGTTTCCAGGTCCAGGCGTGCTGCATGATAAACGTTTACGAGAACGTTTCCAGGTCCAGGCGTGCTGCATGATGAACGTTTACGAGAACGTTTCCAGGTCCAGGCGTGCTGCATGATGAACGTTAACGGGAACGTTTCCAGGTCCAGGCGAGCTGCATGATGAACGTTAACGGGAACGTTTCCAGGTCCAGGCGTGCTGCATGATGAACGTTTACGGGAACGTTTCCAGGTCCAGGCGTGCTGCATGATGAACGTCTACAGGAACGTTTCCAGGTCCAGTCGTGCTTGTTTATGCTGCATAATGAAGCAACGTCAGCTGCTTACCTTGAATTTGGGCTTTGAGGTAGACGTGTTTTCCAACAGGCACATGCATGACCGTCCCATGTGGAAACTGCAGTCTGAACACGTGGGTGTTGTAGTTCACCTCGGTCTTAGATACCAGCACACACTCCCGGTAGAAGACGGCTGAAAAGGCAGAGCAGGAACGAAGGTTATTATTGCTTTATTAAAGCATGAGCGACGAGAGAGCAACGTGGAGGAAGATGTCCTGGACGCGGGACTCTCACCTCGGTCTTTTTTGCATAGAAAGGTGTTGTGGGATTCCCGGGGCTGACCCAGACTGGTCCACTTTCCTTTTGTCTGCTTCCGCATGGTGATCTGGATCTTTCCCACCGAGAACGCTGAGTGGACTGTTGATGAGAACGACAGACAAACATCACCTGTTCAGCTTTTATCAGACATAAGCTGAACAGTCATCTTAGTACATAATACACGTTTGTATGATCTCGAATCAGAGATGAGTTAAAAAATGCATCATCATCATCATCACAGAATTCAGATTTTTCTCACCAGAAACATTTCCTTCAACTTCCTCAGCGAGACCTGAAAATGCAAATAACTGTTATCTGCACATGGAGGAGGTTCTAGACAAATACGTTATTGAATCAATCAACTTTACGACTTGATAATAATCCAATAAAAACATAGATAAAAAAGACTAATTATATCTTATAAATCATCAATACACATCAATACACTTTATATTTATACTACAGCTAGGGGTGGGACTCGATTTAAAATTTTATCTAATTGATTGCATATTACAAAAATTCCCTCCCAAAAAGTGACATCGTCTTCATTTTAGGAACATAATGGACGACCAAATCAAACCACAGAGTTTATCTTTAATGTGATGAACTCCGGTGCTATCATTGTCTGACCAGACGCATTTCAAATTAAAGGACTAGTCCACCCACAGAATGATGTAACTTTATCTTCCACCCCCCCTCATGGTGAGAAAGACTCTGCAGCACTTTTTTAATATCTCAAATGCAGCCGGCGATCAGGAAGGCTTCTCGTTTCCCCCCAACTTTCATATAATGGAGTTCACCGGGGTCCGAGCCAAAAAGGTCCATAAAAGTCCACAAAAACGTGTCAGTATTCCTCCATACTGCTCGTCCAATGTAATCCAAGTGTCCTGAGTGGGTCCTTTGTAAATTTTTATAGCCTAAACAGTACTAGGGCGGGGCGATATGGACTAAAAGTCATATCCCAATATATTTGGGCTGAATATCGATAAACAATATATATTCTGATATTTATCGCAAAGTAAGGGTAAATGTTTAGTCATAAGCCAAATATGACATCACAAGTAGTTCTATTTAAACCAGCCGGATGAAATAAGTATGGATACATGATAATTATCAGGCCAATGGCAGGAAATTGTAACTTTATTCCTTTAAGTCCGATATCATGACGACTTACCCGATAACTTATGTCCCATAAGGTTGGAAAATTTATGATCGGACATGCAGAAGTTGAAAATCCCACTTTTATGCTTTCCTTGCTGAGATATTGTGATTGGGAAAAGACAGCTGCTGATTCACATGGGAGACCCCAAAACTGTTCCGAAACCACCTTCCCTTCTTATTTTACAGGCTCTTGGTAAATGTATTGATGAGATTAATGACTGGATGTGCCTCAACTTTCTTCAGCTAAACAAAAACAAAACTGAGGTGATTTTTTTTGGAACCAAAGAGAGATGAGTGCAGGTCGTCACAGAACTTCATTCCATACACCTAAAAACCACCAACCAGACCAGAAATCTGGCTGTAGTGATGGACTCAGACCTAAAAACCACCAACCAGACCAGAAATCTGGCTGTAGTGATGGACTCAGACCTAAAAACCCCCAACCAGACCAGAAATCTGGCTGTAGTGATGGACTCAGACCTAAAAACCACCAACCAGGCCAGAAATCTGGCTGTAGTGATGGACTCAGACCTAAAAACCCCCCAACCAGACCAGAAATCTGGCTGTAGTGATGGACTCAGACCTAAAAACCCCCAACCAGACCAGAAATCTGGCTGTAGTGATGGACTCAGACCTAAAAACCACCAACCAGACCAGAAATCTGGCTGTAGTGATGGACTCAGACCTAAAAACCACCAACCAGACCAGAAATCTGGCTGTAGTGATGGACTCAGACCTAAAAACCACCAACCAGACCAGAAATCTGGCTGTAGTGATGGACTCAGACCTAAAAACCACCAACCAGGCCAGAAATCTGGCTGTAGTGATGGACTCAGACCTAAACTTTGAAAAACACATCAAAGTGATCACTAAATCAGCCGACTATCACCTGAAGAACATCTCAAAGATCAAAGATCTGATGTCTCAGGAAAATCTGGAAAAACTAGTCCATCATCATCTTCAGTCGGCGTGACTACTGTAACAGCGTCTTTACTGGTCTACCTAAAAAACCAGTTAAACAGCTGCAGCTCATCCAGAACTCTGCTGCCCGAGTTCTCACAAAGACCAGAAAAGTGGACCACATCAGTCCAGTTCTGAGGTCTTTACACTGGCTGCCGGTCCATCAGAGAATAGACTTTAAAGTTCTGCTGCTGGTCTATAAAGCTCTGAATGGTTTAGGCCCAAAATACATCAGTGACCTCTGACCCAGTATGAACCTACCAGACCCCAGGTCTTCTGGATCCCGTCTTTTATCAGTTCCAGAACCAGAACCAGATCTGGATCCGGTCTTTTTCGTTCCAATCAGACCTGATCCTCTTTTATCAGTTCCAGAACCAGAACCAGACCTGGATCCGGTCTTTTATCAGTTCCAGAACCAGAACCAGACCTGGATCCGGTCTTTTATCAGATCCAGAACCAGACCTGGAGAAGCTGCGTTCTCTGGCACGCTTCGTTGTGACAGATGTACCTCTCATTGTCGCAGCAAAGAGCTTTTGTCCTGAGGAAGAGGAGGAGATAAGCAGCAGATAAAAGGGTGGGGGTCCACCTGATCCTGGTAACAAGGCAGAACTTGGGGGAGTTCAGGCTCGTCCGGGAGCTGCATTCTTTCACACAGACCTCTTCCAGGTTTACTTCAGGTTGAACAAGGACCAATGGGGACCAATTCCACACCTCATTTAGAAATATATCGATATATTTTTCATACCGATAGATTGCCAAGCACTAAACAGTACTACATCAGTACTACATCAGTACTACATCAGTACTACATCTTACTTTCATGAAGCGCGCATATGCGCGTTCACTAAAGTACGGAAGCCTCGGCGTTCAGAGCCTACGCTGCTGATAATACAAGTGTAGAAGAAGAAATTCTCTGTTTACATTGTGCTCAGAGCGACAGAGCTGCAGACAAACACAAGAGGCTCCAAGAGGGGTTGATGTTGATTTAAAACAAAGAAAGAAAGAAAAAGAGAACGTGCGATCTCGTCTGCCGCAGCTTCTGTAGCTTCATGAACGCGCATCGATGTGCTCGCAGGAGATGTGATGTAGTACTGATGTAGTACTGATGTAGTACTGATGTAGTACTGATGTAGTACTGATGTAATACTGATGTAGTACTGATGTAGTACTGATGTAGTACTGATGTAATACTGATGTAGTACTGATGTAGTACTGATGTAGTACTGATGTAATACTGATGTAGTACTGTTTAGGCTCTAAAAAACTACTAAATGATGTTTACAGTAAATTCTGGACGCTACCCACTCAGGACACTTGGATTACGTTGGACGAGCAGTATGGAGGAATATTGACACGTTTTTGTGGACTTTTATGGACCTTTTTGGCTCGGACCCCGGTGAACTCCATTATATGAAAGTTGGGGGGAAACGAGAAGCCTTCCTGATCGCTGGCTGCATTTGAGATATTAAAAAAGTGCTGCAGAGTCTTTCTCACCATGAGGGGGGGTGGAAGATAAAGTTACACCATTCTGTGGGCGGAATGCTCCTTTAAAAACAAAGAAAGAAAAATGATCCCCGGCTAAAACTGAACAGATGACGTTAAACTAACCCATTCTGAGAACTTGAACTGTTAAAGCGTCTGTTTTCTCCAGACTACAACATGTTGCAGCACTTTTAACTCTAAATGTTTCTGTCCACATTGGTCATTAAAATGCGAGAAAACAGCTGGTTCCTCCGCAGGTTCCCACATACGTGTGCTGCAGTGTGAAAAGCTGGATTAGCTCACGTTTCATCTGACTTAGACAGAGGAATGAATCAGAGGTTTGCTCACATAAATGGATCATGTATGACATCTTCCCCAGCAGCACTTCCACCCGGAGTACGCCTGCCTGCAGGTCGACGGTCGCACAGCCGGAGCTGGGAATCTGAGGAAAACACAGTCGGCACGCGTCATCCTCAACCACCACCTCACCTGCTCCTCGTCTCACGTCCGTCCATTTTCTCTGAAGCACCACATCTGTGATAGATAAAGCAGGAGCCTCTGCAGACGGGACCTGGTCCATGTGCTGCAGACGGGACCTGGTCCATGTGCTGCAGACGGGACCTGGTCCATGTGCTGCAGACGGGACCTGGTCCATGTGCTGCAGACGGGACCTGGTCCATGTGCTGCAGACAGGACCTGGTCCATGTGCTGCAGACAGGACCCCTGGTCCATGTGCTGCAGACGGGACCTGGTCCATGTGCTGCAGACGGGACCTGGTCCATGTGCTGCAGACGGGACCTGGTCCATGTGCTGCAGACAGGACCTGGTCCATGTGCTGCAGACGGGACCTGGTCCATGTGCTGCAGACGGGACCTGGTCCATGTGCTGCAGACAGGACCTGGTCCATGTGCTGCAGACGGGACCTGGTCCATGTGCTGCAGGACACACCGAGCCTCTGCAGACGGGACCTGGTCCATGTGCTGCAGACGGGACCTGGTCCATGTGCTGCAGACAGGACCTGGTCCATGTGCTGCAGACAGGACCTGGTCCATGTGCTGCAGACGGGACCTGGTCCATGTGCTGCAGACGGGACCTGGTCCATGTGCTGCAGACGGGACCTGGTCCATGTGCTGCAGACGGGACCTGGTCCATGTGCTGCAGACGGGACCTGGTCCATGTGCTGCAGACGGGACCTGGTCCATGTGCTGCAGACAGGACCTGGTCCATGTGCTGCAGACAGGACCTGGTCCATGTGCTGCAGGACACACCGAGCCTCTGCAGACGGGACCTGGTCCATGTGCTGCAGACGGGACCTGGTCCATGTGCTGCAGGACACGACCGGGTCCTGTCTGCAGACGGGACCTGGTCCATGTGCTGCAGACGGGACCTGGTCCATGTGCTGCAGACGGGACCTGGTCCATGTGCTGCAGACAGGACCTGGTCCATGTGCTGCAGACGGGACCTGGTCCATGTGCTGCAGACAGGACCTGGTCCATGTGCTGCAGACAGGACCTGGTCCATGTGCTGCAGACGGGACCTGGTCCATGTGCTGCAGACGGGACCTGGTCCATGTGCTGCAGACAGGACCTGGTCCATGTGCTGCAGACAGGACCTGGTCCATGTGCTGCAGACAGGACCTGGTCCATGTGCTGCAGACAGGACCTGGTCCATGTGCTGCAGGACACACCGAGCCTCTGCAGACGGGACCTGGTCCATGTGCTGCAGACAGGACCTGGTCCATGTGCTGCAGACAGGACCTGGTCCATGTGCTGCAGACAGGACCTGGTCCATGTGCTGCAGACAGGACCTGGTCCATGTGCTGCAGACAGGACCTGGTCCATGTGCTGCAGACAGGACCTGGTCCATGTGCTGCAGACAGGACCTGGTCCATGTGCTGCAGACAGGACCTGGTCCATGTGCTGCAGACAGGACCTGGTCCATGTGCTGCAGACGGGACCTGGTCCATGTGCTGCAGACAGGACCTGGTCCATGTGCTGCAGACGGGACCTGGTCCATGTGCTGCAGACGGGACCTGGTCCATGTGCTGCAGACGGGACCTGGTCCATGTGCTGCAGACGGGACCTGGTCCATGTCTGCAGACAGGACCTGGTCCATGTGCTGCAGACAGGACCTGGTCCATGTGCTGCAGACAGACCTGCCTGTGCTGCAGACAGGACCTGGTCCATGTGCTGCAGACGGGACCTGGTCCATGTGCTGCAGACAGGACCTGGTCCATGTCTCAGACAGGACCTGGTCCATGTGCTGCAGACAGGACCTGGTCCATGTCTGCAGACAGGACCTGGTCCATGTGCTGCAGACAGGACCTGGTCCATGTGCTGCAGACGGGACCTGGTCCATGTGCTGCAGACAGGACCTGGTCCATGTGCTGCAGACGGGACCTGGTCCATGTGCTGCAGACGGGACCTGGTCCATGTGCTGCAGACGGGACCTGGTCCATGTGCTGCAGACGGGACCTGGTCCATGTGCTGCAGACGGGACCTGGTCCATGTGCTGCAGACAGGACCTGGTCCATGTGCTGCAGACGGGACCTGGTCCATGTGCTGCAGACAGGACCTGGTCCATGTGCTGCAGACAGGACCTGGCCATGTCTGCAGACGGGACCTGGTCCATGTGCTGCAGACAGGACCTGGTCCATGTGCTGCAGACAGGACCTGGTCCATGTGCTGCAGACAGGACCTGGTCCATGTGCTGCAGACAGGACCTGGTCCATGTGCTGCAGACAGGACCTGGTCCATGTGCTGCAGACAGGACCTGGTCCATGTGCTGCAGACGGGACCTGGTCCATGTGCTGCAGACGGGACCTGGTCCATGTGCTGCAGACGGGACCTGGTCCATGTGCTGCAGACGGGACCTGGTCCATGTGCTGCAGACGGGACCTGGTCCATGTGCTGCAGACGGGACCTGGTCCATGTGCTGCAGACGGGACCTGGTCCATGTGCTGCAGACGGGACCTGGTCCATGTGCTGCAGACGGGACCTGGTCCATGTGCTGCAGACGGGACCTGGTCCATGTGCTGCAGACAGGACCTGGTCCATGTGCTGCAGACAGGACCTGGTCCATGTGCTGCAGGACACACCGCAGACCTGGTCCATGTGCTGCAGACAGGACCTGGTCCATGTGCTGCAGACGGGACCTGGTCCATGTGCTGCAGACGGGACCTGGTCCATGTGCTGCAGACGGGACCTGGTCCATGTGCTGCAGACAGGACCTGGTCCATGTGCTGCAGACAGGACCTGGTCCATGTGCTGCAGACAGGACCTGGTCCATGTGCTGCAGGACACACCGAGCCTCTGCAGGACCTGGTCCATGTGCTGCAGACAGGACCTGGTCCATGTGCTGCAGACAGGACCTGGTCCATGTGCTGCAGACGGGACCTGGTCCATGTGCTGCAGGACACACCGGGTCCTGTGCTGCAGACAGGACCTGGTCCATGTGCTGCAGACGGGACCTGGTCCATGTGCTGCAGACGGGACCTGGTCCATGTGCTGCAGACGGGACCTGGTCCATGTGCTGCAGACGGGACCTGGTCCATGTGCTGCAGACAGGACCTGGTCCATGTGCTGCAGACAGGACCTGGTCCATGTGCTGCAGACAGGACCTGGTCCATGTGCTGCAGACGGGACCTGGTCCATGTGCTGCAGACGGGACCTGGTCCATGTGCTGCAGACCGGGACCTGGTCCATGTGCTGCAGACAGGACCTGGTCCATGTGCTGCAGACAGGACCTGGTCCATGTGCTGCAGACAGGACCTGGTCCATGTGCTGCAGACAGGACCTGGTCCATGTGCTGCAGACGGGACCTGGTCCATGTGCTGCAGACAGGACCTGGTCCATGTGCTGCAGCACACACCGAGCCTCTGCAGACGGGACCTGGTCCATGTGCTGCAGACGGGACCTGGTCCATGTGCTGCAGCACACACCGAGCCTCTGCAGACAGGACCTGGTCCATGTGCTGCAGACAGGACCTGGTCCATGTGCTGCAGACGGGACCTGGTCCATGTGCTGCAGACGGGACCTGGTCCATGTGCTGCAGGACACACCGAGTCTCTGCAGACAGGACCTGGTCCATGTGCTGCAGACGGGACCTGGTCCATGTGCTGCAGACAGGACCTGGTCCATGTGCTGCAGACAGGACCTGGTCCATGTGCTGCAGGACACACCGAGTCTCTGCAGACGGGACCTGGTCCATGTGCTGCAGACAGGACCTGGTCCATGTGCTGCAGGACACACCGAGTCTCTGCAGACGGGACCTGGTCCATGTGCTGCAGACAGGACGTGGTCCATGTGCTGCAGACGGGACCTGGTCCATGTGCTGCAGACAGGACCTGGTCCATGTGCTGCAGACAGGACCTGGTCCATGTGCTGCAGACAGGACCTGGTCCATGTGCTGCAGACGGGACCTGGTCCATGTGCTGCAGACGGGACCTGGTCCATGTGCTGCAGACGGGACCTGGTCCATGTGCTGCAGACGGGACCTGGTCCATGTGCTGCAGGATAGCCGCTGCCAGGCCTGGACCGGACCCCGACCATCACAATTCACTGCAAAAACTCAAATCTCACCAATACACGTTTCCCATTTCTAGACTAAATATCTCAGAATGAGACAAAACTGCTTAAATAGAAGCATTTCGGTCAGATATAAGATCTTGTTTTCAGACAATGCATCTCATTTAAAGACATCTAGAAAATTCAGCATGAATTACAGAGAAACATCAGAAATCAGATTTTAGATCTGACTGAAATGTTTCTATTTAAGCAATTATGTCTCATTCTGAGTGTGATGAGATATTTAGTCTAGAAATGAGAAAATCTGAGTTTTTGCCGTGTTCCCCCCACAGATTAAACCCAGCTGTCGGTGATGGAAGACGGGGGTGTCCAAACTCGGTCCTGGAGGGCCGCTGTCCTCCAGCTTTCCTTTCCCTCCTGCTCCATCACACCTGACTCAGATTACACCAATCTAAAAGCCCATGACGTTCTGCACACAGACTTCCTGACGTGGCGCTCCTCCGCCCTCACGGCCCGGACGAAGGGGGGGCGTGTGGTTTCTGGATTACCTTCCTTTTGGTGTAAAGCACCAGATGAACCGTGGCTTCGGTCTGGAACCAGTCGAACCTGCAGCAGACAGCAGAGGGGGAGTCACTTCTGCTGACGTAGCTAACGTAGAAGCAGATCTGCTGTTCCTACCGAGGCCGGGAGTCTTTGTTTGGAGGAGGAGCCACCGAGGCAGGGGGAGCGAGGCTTGGAGGGGGGGGAGGGATGATGGCTGCCAGGAAGAAGAGGTCAAGATTCACACGTCTGCTTCATTAACACTGAACAGCAGCTGCAGAGCTGCAGGACGGGTTTGTGGAGCAGTTAGAGTCCAGAGGAGGAGCTGTGGAGGCTGGATGAGCACCGGATGTGTGCACGTGTGTGTGCACGTGTGTGTGCATGTGTGTGTGCGCGTGTGTGTGTGCACGTGTGTGTGCATGTGTGTGTGTGCGCGTGTGTATGTGCACGTGTGTGTGCATGTGTGTGTGCGCGTGTGTGTGTGCACGTGTGTGTGCGTGTCCGCATACGTGCGCGCGTGTGCAAACGTGCGCGTGTGTGTGTGTGTGTGCGCGTGTGTATGTGCACGTGTGTGTGCATGTGTGTGTGTGCGCGTGTGTATGTGCACGTGTGTGTGCATGTGTGTGTGCGCGTGTGCGTGCGCGCGTGTGTGTGCGTGTGCGCATACGTGCGCGCGTGCGTGTGTGCGCGCGTGTGCCTACCTTTAACAGCTGCTGCAGTCTTCGTGTTCATCCTGCCCACCAAACACTCCTTCAACATGGACTCATAGTTGACCCAGCGATGGACCTGAACACAGACACACAGCAGTTCAGCGTGATATGAAGACCAGCTCAGACAGACTCATGAGACCAGGTCCCGTTAAAAACTACGCCGGAGACGCCGCACACGGACCCGCGTCGCCTTTACTGACCAGGAAGTCTGCCAGCACCTAAATGTGTAACAAAGACTAAACAGAAAAACAAAAAACCGCAGATCTATAGACAAGTTTCACAGGTGAAGCCATGGGAGCCGCCATGTCTGCTCGTTTCTGCCAAGGGTTTCCGGTTACCACGGTTACAGGATATTTTACACTGAGGACATACGCACATGAACATCACGCAGAGGAGGAACTCCCGAACTCGGTGACTGAAAAGTGGATCTTGTTAAACCCAAAAAGCGTCTTGGACATTTCGTGAAAACGGTTAAATATGAACGTTGTGAACTGAGCGAACTCACGTAGGACGGCAGCCACGCAGCTACGTGACCGAGCACCGTCACAATAAATAAAGAAATAAATCATATCCACCGTAACCTCCACCCACGCCCTCATCCAGACTCCGGCTCGGTGTCTTGGTGGAAACCAACCTGCCGCGTGTGCGTCACCATGAAGGTGTACGGCGTTCCTGTTCATCACCGTAGGTACAAACAGATACTGCTGGTTATAACGGCAGCTCATTTCATCGTCTTATCCTCCCAGTGCCGTCGTAGCAGCTGAGGACGTAATAAAACACGTTCTTTATTAGACATAAATGAGAATGTTCCATTTCAGAGACGTCACTATTCAGGGAAATGAAGGCAGATGTTAGCGAGCGGCAGCCAGGAAGAAACTGACCGACTGTGGAAGTCACATGGAAATGTCCACCGAACTCGTCTATTGGTCGCACGTGCACAAGTAGATGGAAAGTTTACTCGCATTGTCTGACATTTTAATCGCAAAATGCGAGTGTTTGGTGGCAGTCTGGGGCCCAAAACTAATTGGTGGTGATGTCATCAATAATGAAAGAGAAGCGTCTTTGAGCTCTTGTATAAATAAAATGTATTATTATTCTTCTAAAAAAGCAAAAACGTCATGGTGACGGGGGAACTGAAGCGTGTGAGATGGTGGGTGTTGCATGTGCGGCTCTGCTGTGTTTTACTGTGCAGCAGGTGGACGACAACGTGGCTCAGGGACACGACGGACTGAACCTGGTCCGGCTGCGTTTATATGGCCGTTGCTAGGCAACGTGAAGTAAACGCTGTGCATTCGTTTTGCTCCTGAAGCAGCATTTCTACGATGCTTTCGAAACTGTTCTGGTCTGTCGTCTCCGCTCTCGGTGAAAGCTCCGACACAAACGGCTGTTAACCTTTTATTACCTGCAGTAGAAACACCCGTAATGATGGTGATGCTGTCACATGTCTCTACATGCAGATGTTTTACATTTAACCCTTTATTATCTGCAGTACAGGGAGTGCAGAATTATTAGGCAAATGAGTGTTTTGACCACATCATCCTCTTTATGCATGTTGTCTTACTCCAAGCTGTATCGGCCCAAAGCTACTACCAATTAAGCATATCAGCTGATGTGCATCTCTGTAATGAGAAGGGGTGTGGTCTAATGACATCATCACCCTACATCAGCTTAATTAGGCAAACAGAATTATTAGGCAACTTTCTTTCCTTTGGTAAAATGGGTCATAGAGGGACTTGACAGGCCCTGAAAAGTCAGAAATAGTGAGATATCTTGCAGAGGGATGCAGCACTCTTAAAATGTCCAAGCTTCTGAAGCGTGATCATCCAACAATCAAGCGTTTCATTCAAAATAGTCAACAGGGTCGCAAGAAACGTGGAAAAACCAAGGCACAAAATAACTGCCCATGAACTGAGAAAAGTCAAGCGTGCAGCTGCAAAGATGCCACTTGCCAGCAGTTTTGCCATATTTCAGAGCTGCAACATCACTGGAGTGCCCAAAAGCACAAGGTGTGCAATACTCAGAGACATGGCCAAGGTAAGAAAGGCTGAAAAACCACCACCACTGAACAAGACACACAAGCTGAAACGCCAAGACTGGGCCAAGAAATATCTCAGACTGATGTTTCTAAGCTTTTATGGACTGATGAAATGAGAGTGGGTCTGGATGGGCCAGATGGATGGGCCCGTGGCTGGATCGGTAAAGGCCAGAGAGCTCCAGTCCCACTCAGACGCCAGCAAGGTGGAGGTGGGGTACTGGTATGTGCCAGATGGATGGGCCCGTGGCTGGATCGGTAAAGGCCAGAGAGCTCCAGTCCCACTCAGACGCCAGCAAGGTGGAGGTGGGGTACTGGTATGAGCCAGATGGATGGGCCCGTGGCTGGATCGGTAAAGGCCAGAGAGCTCCAGTCCCACCCAGACGCCAGCAAGGTGGAGGTGGGGTACTGGTATGGGCCAGATGGATGGGCCCGTGGCTGGATCGGTAAAGGCCAGAGAGCTCCAGTCCCACTCAGACGCCAGCAAGGTGGAGGTGGGGTACTGGTATGGGCCAGATGGATGGGCCCGTGGCTGGATTGGTAAAGGCCAGAGAGCTCCAGTCCCACTCAGACGCCAGCAAGGTGGAGATGGGGTACTGGTATGGGCCAGATGGATGGGCCCGTGGCTGGATCGGTAAAGGCCAGAGAGCTCCAGTCCCACTCAGACGCCAGCAAGGTGGAGGTGGGGTACTGGTATGGGCCAGATGGATGGGCCCGTGGCTGGATCGGTAAAGGCCAGAGAGCTCCAGTCCCACTCAGACGCCAGCAAGGTGGAGGTGGGGTACTGGTATGGGCCAGATGGATGGGCCCGTGGCTGGATCGGTAAAGGCCAGAGAGCTCCAGTCCCACTCAGACGCCAGCAAGGTGGAAGTGGGGTACTGGTATGGGCCAGATGGATGGGCCCGTGGCTGGATCGGAAAAGGTCAGAGAGCTCCAGTCCCACTCAGACGCCAGCAAGGTGGAGGAGGGGGTACTGGTATGGGCCAGATGGATGGGCCCGTGGCTGGATCGGTAAAGGCCAGAGAGCTCCAGTCCCACTCAGACGCCAGCAAGGTGGAGGTGGGGTACTGGTATGGGCCAGATGGATGGGCCCGTGGCTGGATCGGAAAAGGCCAGAGAGCTCCAGTCCCACTCAGACGCCAGCAAGGTGGAGGTGGGGTACTGGTATGGGCCAGATGGATGGGCCCGTGGCTGGATCGGTAAAGGCCAGAGAGCTCCAGTCCCACTCAGACGCCAGCAAGGTGGAGGTGGGGTACTGGTATGGGCCAGATGGATGGGCCCGTGGCTGGATCGGTAAAGGCCAGAGAGCTCCAGTCCCACTCAGACGCCAGCAAGGTGGAGGTGGGGGTACTGGTATGGGCCAGATGGATGGGCCCGTGGCTGGATCGGAAAAGGCCAGAGAGCTCCAGTCCCACTCAGACGCCAGCAAGGTGGAGGTGGGGTACTGGTATGGGCCAGATGGATGGGCCCGTGGCTGGATCGGTAAAGGCCAGAGAGCTCCAGTCCCACTCAGACGCCAGCAAGGTGGAGGTGGGGTACTGGTATGGGCCAGATGGATGGGCCCGTGGTTGGATCGGTAAAGGCCAGAGAGCTCCAGTCCCACTCAGACGCCAGCAAGGTGGAGGTGGGGTACTGGTATGGGCCAGATGGATGGACCTGTGGCTGGATCGGTAAAGGCCAGAGAGCTCCAGTCCCACTCAGACGCCAGCAAGGTGGAGGTGGGGTACTGGTATGGGCCAGATGGATGGACCTGTGGCTGGATCGGTAAAGGCCAGAGAGCTCCAGTCCCACTCAGACGCCAGCAAGGTGGAGGTGGGGTACTGGTATGGGCCAGATGGATGGGCCCGTGGCTGGATCGGTAAAGGCCAGAGAGCTCCAGTCCCACTCAGACGCCAGCAAGGTGGAGGTGGGGTACTGGTATGGGCCAGATGGATGGGCCCGTGGCTGGATCGGTAAAGGCCAGAGAGCTCCAGTCCCACTCAGACGCCAGCAAGGTGGAGGTGGGGTACTGGTATGGGCCAGATGGATGGGCCCGTGGCTGGATCGGTAAAGGCCAGAGAGCTCCAGTCCCACTCAGACGCCAGCAAGGTGGAGGTGGGGTACTGGTATGGGCCAGATGGATGGGCCCATGGCTGGATCGGTAAAGGGCAGAGAGATCCAGTCCCACTCAGACGCCAGCAAGGTGGAGGTGGGGTACTGGTATGGGCCAGATGGATGGGCCCGTGGCTGGATCGGTAAAGGCCAGAGAGCTCCAGTCCCACTCAGACGCCAGCAAGGTGGAGGTGGGGTACTGGTATGGGCCAGATGGATGGGCCCGTGGCTGGATCGGTAAAGGCCAGAGAGCTCCAGTCCCACTCAGACGCCAGCAAGGTGGAGGTGGGGTACTGGTATGGGCCAGATGGATGGGCCCGTGGCTGGATCGGTAAAGGCCAGAGAGCTCCAGTCCCACTCAGACGCCAGCAAGGTGGAGGTGGGGTACTGGTATGGGCCAGATGGATGGGCCCGTGGCTGGATCGGTAAAGGCCAGAGAGCTCCAGTCCCACTCAGACGCCAGCAAGGTGGAGGTGGGGTACTGGTATGGGCTGCTATCATCAAAGATGAGCTTGTGGGGCCTTTTCGGGTTGAGGATGGAGTCAAGCTCAACTCCCAGTCCTACTGCCAGTTTCTGGAAGACACCTTCTTCAAGCAGTGGTACAGGAAGAAGTCCGCATCCTTCAAGAAAAACCTGATTTTCATGCAGGACAATGCTCCATCACACGCATCCAAGTACTCCACAGCGTGGCTGCAAGAAAGGGTCTAAAAGAAGAAAAACTAATGACATGGCCTCCTTGTTCACCTGATCTGAACCCCATAGAGAACCTGTGGTCCCTCATCAAATGTGAGATTAACAAGGAGGGAAAACAGTCCACCTCTCTGAACAGTGTCTGGGAGGCTGTGGTTGCTGCTGCTGCAATGTTGATGGTGAACAGATCAAAACACTGACAGGATCCATGGATGGCAGCTTTTCAGTGTCCTTCGTGCCTAAGTACACCAGTGTTTTGTGCGTCCCTGTGTGTATGTGTGTATTTGTGTTTCTAGTTTTTACACATATGACCACACAGTAGGTGTGAATGTGTTAGTATGTTTTGTGTTAATGTGCTGTCATCAGTGTCTGTGTTCTTTCATGTGTCTATTTGGATATCTTTTAAATCTCTGTGAAGCACTTTGTGCGACCACGGTCGTTGTAAGCGTGCTGTACAAATAAACTGAACTTGAACTTGAACTTGCAAAGAAAGGTGGAGATATTGCTCACTGATTTGTTTTTGAATGTCAGAAATGTATATTTGTGAATGATGAGCTGTTATATTGGTTTCCCTGCTGAAAATAAATCATTGAAATGGGGATATATTTGTTTATTGTTAAGTTGCCTAATAATTCTGTTTGCCTAATACACCTGATATAGGGTGATGATGTCATTAGGCCACACCCCTTCTCATTACAGAGATGCACATCAGCTGATATGCATAATTGGTAGTAGCTTTGGGCCGATACAGCTTGGAGTAAGACAACGTGCATAAAGAGGATGATGTGGTCACTATACGCATTTGCCTAATAATTCTGCACTCCCTGTATAAACGCCCGTAATGATGCTGTCACACGTTCCTACATGCAGATGTTTTACATTTAACCCTTTATTATCTGCAGTACAAACGCCGTCTCTGCCTGCTCTGAGATTTTTCCACATAGTGGCTCATTTCTCACGTGGTTTATATTTTTATAATCTGTCCAACTTCAGCTACAAGCTTATGAACATCAGTGACAGTAATAAGTTACAATGCTCTTGAAAGAATGCCATGAATATAAAAAATACACAAAAATCTGAATATTTCTCATCACATCTTGTTAAAGGAGCTGTACCTGATTTTGCACATTTTCTAACCGTGAGCAGGTGAACAGTGTAGTTTGAACTGTAAGCCCCGCCCCTAATTGTAAGCCCCGCCCCTAATTGTTTCTCCCAGTGAGAACCGCTCCTCCTCTCGTTTTTCTCTCCTCCCACTCAACATGCACGAAATAACGTGCACGTTTCATACTCGTGCACAAAGAAACTCTCCAGAGCAAACTTGGATCTTGCAGTGAAATTCCTGTTCTGGTTGCAGTAAACGGCTGCAGATCAGCTAAATGACATTTTCTACCATAACCGGTAGTTTACCGTAACTACAGTTATGTACACAGATGCAGTTATGACGAGTTATGATGTCATAGGCGACGTTACAACATGGCAGCCTGATAAAGTTTCTAACCGGCCACTTCAGAAGCAGTGATGGAAAGCTTAGTGGTGTTACAGCGTAAATATTAGGGATGAGCGAGTACACCATTATCTGTATCTGTTAAACCATCTAAATGATCTGTATCTGTACTCGGAGTGGGCGGGGCTTAAATCGGAAGCGGGTGTGGTTTAAGCGGAAGTGGGTGGGGTTTGACTCAGCACATAATTTTAAGCCTGAAATTGATACGAATTGATCAGAAGTTTCTTGATTTGTTGTTTATTTGATAACTATTTACAGAACAGCCTCAGAGTTGAGATTCAATGTTTTTATCACAATAGTAAAGAAAATATTTACAGTATTTTTTAAAATGAAATCATTAGATGAATATTTTTCAGTACATACAACGCATCCAGTCAGAAATTCTGAACTACGAAGTATGCATGAACAAGTTTTCATACGTGACACAACTTTATTTTTTTGTCTGTTTTTCCTGCGCTGGAGGTGAGGTGGTTGTCATGGTAACTAGTTTAACCAGCAGTGGAGGCAGACGCTGCTGGAACAACAAGAGCTGTGTGGAGGTTTCTGATGAAGCTGTTTCCTCGTCTGCCAACCCTCATCCCGATCTGACCCGCTGTCGGATCAGCTGACCTGCTGCGTCTCTCTCTCTCTCTCTCTCTCTCTCTCTCTCTCTCTCTAGCTCGACCTTGCTCTGTTAACGGCACCGTGTCTCCACCCAATCAGACTTAAAGGAAAAGTTTCTTTTTTCCAACCTGGACCTTATTTCTAAGAGTTTATACGCTCATTTAGTCACCGGTGAAGTTTCTGCATCACTTTGAGTCCTGCGGGAGATTTTAGGCTGAGTTGCTCTTCGGTGAACGTCCGGTATCACGGTGGAGACGGGGCAGCCTCTGTCAGACATCATCTGCAGTAAAACTCCTTCCTTTCGTCAGTACTTCAGTAGAATGAAGGAACGAACGAGGACTATTGTCCTGTGAGTTCAGAGTAGAGACCTGCATGGGATGAAATGTTCAATCCCGCTTCCGTGGGACTCCCGTCTCCTGACCGCCTTCGGGTTAAGCTGACGTCCCGACGTCCCGACGTCCCGACGGGTCCCGAGTTTTTAATGCAAATTTTGAAGAGGGTCTTCACTTGACACTTTTGGAGGGATTTTTCCACAATGCGGCTTAGATTGACGACCCTCACACGGCCACCCTGGCTCATGTGACCTGCAGCCGCTGCACACACTGGTTTAAAAAACAGAAGCTTTTTGGTTTATTACGCCGTCTGCTGGGATTTTCAGTGTTTTTCATCAGGGTTCGTTAATTACTGGGTTAATACCGAGGCGTGGCAGAGAGCGATGCGCAGGTCGACCCGTGGGGGTCCCCCCAGACATTTTCACTTAAACTGCAGCAGGAGTGGACAGTTAAAGACCGACAGGCAACATTACCCACCACACCGTTCTTTTACTCACGAGCAGACGGACAGACAGACACTGGGGATTTCTTTGAGGGGCCGTTCATCTGGCGATGGGACATATTGTTGGTGGTGTGTGTGTCTTTTGGGTGGGGGGGTCTGATGGATGAAATCATGACAGGAATGTTGATGAAAACCATCAGCTCATGTTGAGACGATAAGTTTATCGGCCAATAAGCCGACTCTGTGAGGAGGAGCTCGGGACCCGACTGGCCGCCCGCTGTCGCCGGGGGGGCTTTGTGAATCCTGCTCGATCCCGCCCGTTGCAGGACTCTACTTCAGTTTCTCTAATCGTGTTTTTCTTGTCTGGGTAGCAGCTGATCGTCTCAGCTGTACGGAAGCGCATCGTGGACATGCGGCCCTGAAAAGTGTGTAGAACCCTGATAACTAACGGAAAGATGAATCTGGGCTCACAGGACAAAAGTACTCGTTCGTTCCTTCATTCTACTTAAAGTATTGGTGAAATGAGGGAGTTTTACTGCAGATGATGTCTGAAAGAGGCTGCCCCGTCTCCGCTATGATACTGGACGTTCACTGAAAAGTGACTCAGCGTAAAATCTTCCCAAGGACTCAAAGTGATGCAGAAACTTTAGCGGTGAGTAAATGCACGTATGACCTCCTAGAAATGAGGACCTAGAAACGACCACCCGTCCCTTCATAACTGCTGTTTTTATTCTTTTCCATTAAAACTTGAACATAGGAGCATTTCACGTCTCCCACCTGGTCAAAGAGGTCGGTCCCATCGATCCCTGCTGCCTTCATCAGCTCCTCCTCCCCTCCAGGGTGGAAGTCCATATAAGGGGTCACGTTGTAAACCATACCTGGACAGCAAACAACAACAAAAACAAACATGACACATGATGACAAAACTTTTGACTGGAGCACGAAGGGACTTTAACCAAATTACAAAGCTGAGGAGCCTCCAGGTGTGCCTGAGGAGCCTCCAGGTGTGCCTGAGGAGCCTCCAGGTGTGCATGTGGAGCCTCCAGGTGTGCATGTAGGAGACTCCAGGTGTGCCTGTGGAGCCTCCAGGTGTGTATGTGGAGCCTCCAGGTGTGCATGTGGAGCCTCCAGGTGTGCATGTGGAGCCTCCAGGTGTGCATGTGGAGCCTCCAGGTGTGCATGAGGAGCCTCCAGGTGTGCATGTGGAGCCTCCAGGTGTGCATGTAGAGCCTCCAGGTGTGCATGTAGAGACTCCAGGTGTGCCTGTGGAGCCTCCAGGTGTGTATGTGGAGCCTCCAGGTGTGCATGTGGAGCCCCCAGGTGTGCATGTGGAGCCCCCAGGTGTGTATGTGGAGCCTCCAGGTGTGCATGAGGAGCCTCCAGGTGTGTAAGGGAGCCTCCAGGTGTGTATGTGGAGCCTCCAGGTGTGCATGTAGAGCCTCCAGGTGTGCATGTAGAGACTCCAGGTGTGCCTGTGGAGCCTCCAGGTGTGCATGTGGAGCCTCCAGGTGTGCATGTGGAGCCCCCAGGTGTGCATGTGGAGCCTCCAGGTGTGCATGTAGAGCCTCCAGGTGTGCATGTAGAGCCTCCAGGTGTGCATGTGGAGCCTCCAGGTGTGCCTGTGGAGCCTCCAGGTGTGTATGTGGAGCCTCCAGGTGTGCCTGAGGAGCCTCCAGGTGTGGGAGCCCCAGGTGTGCCTGAGGAGCCTCCAGGTGTGCATGTGCTCTGACGCCTCCAGGTGTGCATGTGGAGCCTCCAGGTGTGCATGTAGAGCCTCCAGGTGTGCCTGTGGAGCCTCCAGGTGTGCATGTGGAGCCTCCAGGTGTGCATGTGGAGCCTCCAGGTGTGTATGTGGAGCCTCCAGGTGTGTATGTGGAGCCTCCAGGTGTGCATGAGGAGCCTCCAGGTGTGCCTGTGGAGCCTCCAGGTGTGCATGTGGAGCCTCCAGGTGTGCCTGTGGAGCCTCCAGGTGTGCATGAGGAGCCTCCAGGTGTGCCTGAGGAGCCTCCAGGTGTGCATGTGGAGCCTCCAGGTGTGCCTGTGGAGCCTCCAGGTGTGCCTGAGGAGCCTCCAGGTGTGCATGTGGAGCCTCCAGGTGTGCCTGTGGAGCCTCCAGGTGTGCATGAGGAGCCCCCAGGTGTGCCTGTGGAGCCCCCAGGTGTGCATGTGGAGCCTCCAGGTGTGCATGTGGAGCCTCCAGGTGTGCATGAGGAGCCTCCAGGTGTGCATGTAGAGCCTCCAGGTGTGCCTGTGGAGCCTCCAGGTGTGCCTGAGGAGCCCCCAGGTGTGTATGTGGAGCCCCCAGGTGTGCATGTGGAGCCCCCAGGTGTGCATGTGGAGCCCCCAGGTGTGCCTGTGGAGCCTCCAGGTGTGCCTGTGGAGCCTCCAGGTGTGCATGAGGAGCCCCCAGGTGTGCATGTGGAGCCCCCAGGTGTGCATGTGGAGCCCCCAGGTGTGCCTGTGGAGCCTCCAGGTGTGCATGTGGAGCCCCCAGGTGTGCCTGTGGAGCCTCCAGGTGTGCATGTGGAGCCTCCAGGTGTGCCTGGCCCGTGTGCCTGTGGAGCCTCCAGGTGTGCATGTGGAGCCTCCAGGTGTGCCTGTGGAGCCTCCAGGTGTGCATGTGGAGCCCCCAGGTGTGCCTGAGGAGCCTCCAGGTGTGCCTGTGGAGCCCCCAGGTGTGCCTGTGGAGCCTCCAGGTGTGCCTGTGGAGCCTCCAGGTGTGCCTGAGGAGCCTCCAGGTGTGCCTGTGGAGCCTCCAGGTGTGCATGTGGAGCCTCCAGGTGTGCATGTGGAGCCTCCAGGTGTGCCTGTGGAGCCTCCAGGTGTGCATGTGGAGCCTCCAGGTGTGCATGAGGAGCCTCCAGGTGTGCCTGAGGAGCCTCCAGGTGTGCATGTGGAGCCCCCAGGTGTGCCTGTGGAGCCCCCAGGTGTGTATGTGGAGCCTCCAGGTGTGCATGTGGAGCCTCCAGGTGTGCATGTGGAGCCTCCAGGTGTGCCTGTGGAGCCTCCAGGTGTGGCATGTGGAGCCTCCAGGTGTGCCTGTGGAGCCCCCAGCTGTGCATGTGGAGCCTCCAGGTGTGCATGTGGAGCCTCCAGGTGTGCCTGTGGAACCTCCAGGTGTGCATGTGGAGCCTCCAGGTGTGCATGTGAGCCTCCAGGTGTGCATGTGGAGCCTCCAGGTGTGCATGTGGAGCCTCCAGGTGTGCATGTGGAGCCTCCAGGTGGTGCCTCCAGGTGTGCTGAGAAGCCTCCAGGTGTGCATGTGGAGCCTCCAGGTGTGCATGTGGAGCCTCCAGGTGTGCATGTGGAGCCTCCAGGTGTGCATGTGGAGCCTCCAGGTGTGCATGTGGAGCCTCCAGGTGTGCATGTGGAGCCTCCAGGTGTGCATGTGGAGCCTCCAGGTGTGCATGAGGAGCCTCCAGGTGTGCATGTGGAGCCTCCAGGTGTGCATGTGGAGCCTCCAGGTGTGCATGAGGAGCCTCCAGGTGTGCATGAGGAGCCTCCAGGTGTGCATGTGGAGCCTCCAGGTGTGCATGTGGAGCCTCCAGGTGTGCATGTGGAGCCCCCAGGTGTGCATGTAGAGCCTCCAGGTGTGCATGTGGAGCCTCCAGGTGTGCATGTGGAGCCTCCAGGTGTGCCTGTGGAGCCTCCAGGTGTGCATGTGGAGCCTCCAGGTGTGCATGTGGAGCCTCCAGGTGTGCATGTGGAGCCTCCAGGTGTGCATGTGGAGCCTCCAGGTGTGCATGTGGAGCCTCCAGGTGTGCATGTGGAGCCTCCAGGTGTGCATGAGGAGCCTCCAGGTGTGCATGTGGAGCCTCCAGGTGTGCCTGTGTGAGCCTCCAGGTGTGCATGTGGAGCCTCCAGGTGTGTATGTGGAGCCTCCAGGTGTGCATGTGGAGCCTCCAGGTGTGCATGTGGAGCCTCCAGGTGTGCATGTGGAGCCTCCAGGTGTGCATGTGGAGCCTCCAGGTGTGCATGTGGAGCCTCCAGGTGTGCATGTGGAGCCTCCAGGTGTGCATGTGGAGCCTCCAGGTGTGCATGTGGAGCCTCCAGGTGTGTGTATGTGGAGCCTCCAGGTGTGCATGTGGAGCCTCCAGGTGTGCCTGTGGAGCCTCCAGGTGTGCATGTGGAGCCTCCAGGTGTGCATGTGGAGCCTCCAGGTGTGCATGTGGAGCCTCCAGGTGTGCATGAGGAGCCTCCAGGTGTGCATGTGGAGCCTCCAGGTGTGCCTGTGCTCTGAAGCCTCCAGGTGTGCATGTGGAGCCTCCAGGTGTGCATGTGGAGCCTCCAGGTGTGTATGTGGAGCCTCCAGGTGTGCATGTGGAGCCTCCAGGTGTGCATGAGGAGCCTCCAGGTGTGCATGAGGAGCCTCCAGGTGTGCCTGTGGAGCTTCCAGGTGTGCATGTGGAGCCTCCAGGTGTGCATGTGGAGCCTCCAGGTGTGCATGAGGAGCCTCCAAGTGTACATGAGGAGCCTCCAGGTGTGCCTGTGGAGCTTCCAGGTGTGCATGTGGAGCCTCCAGGTGTACATGAGGAGCCTCCAGGTGTGCCTGAGGAGCCTCCAGGTGTGCCTGTGGAGCCTCCAGGTGTGCATGTGGAGCCTCCAGGTGTGCATGTGGAGCCTCCAGGTGTGCATGTGGAGCCTCCAGGTGTGCATGTGGAGCCTCCAGGTGTACATGAGGAGCCTCCAGGTGTGCCTGTGGAGCTTCCAGGTGTGCCTGTGCTCTGAAGCCTCCAGGTGTGCATGTGGAGCCTCCAGGTGTGCATGAGGAGCCTCCAGGTGTGCCTGAGGAGCCTCCAGGTGTGCATGAGGAGCCTCCAGGTGTGCATGTGGAGCCTCCAGGTGTGCCTGAGGGCCTCCAGGTGTGCCTGTGGAGCCTCCAGGTGTGCATGTGGAGCCTCCAGGTGTGCATGTGGAGCCTCCAGGTGTGCCTGTGGAGCCTCCAGGTGTGCCTGAGGAGCCTCCAGGTGTGCATGTGGAGCCTCCAGGTGTGCATGAGGAGCCTCCAGGTGTGCCTGAGGAGCCTCCAGGTGTGCATGAGGAGCCTCCAGGTGTGCATGTGGAGCCTCCAGGTGTGCATGTGGAGCCTCCAGGTGTGCATGTGGAGCCTCCAGGTGTGCCTGAGCTCTGAAGCCTCTCACCTCGTATGCAGGTCCAGCAGTCATCTCTGGTGTTGTGCTTCTGAAGCTCTTCTTGGCTCACTTCGATCAGACGTCCTCGGAGCCCCGTCAGGTCTTTCCCACTCTTGGCAAACCGGATCCAGTCCATCAGACTGTGGCCCGGCTTCAGAGCCACCTGCCAAAGTCAACAGAAACCAGCTGTGTGGGATTCATGCCAGCATCTATACTGATATCTTCATAGTACAGTACTACCCAGAAAACTAGAATATCCTGGAAAAGTTCATGTATTTCTGTAATTCAACTTAATAGGTGCAGTTTACATATTGTATAGATAAGTAATATGCAAATCAATATATTTGCAGCTTTTCTTTGTTTGGATGTTGCTGATTAGAAGTTGCAGCTTAAGAAAACCTCAAATTCAAAAACTCCAAAAATGAGAATATTGTGAAAAGCTCCAGTATTGCAGGTTCAGAGTGTCACATTCTGATCAGGTCAGTAATCCAAACACCTCCATAAGTACCCTGAGCCTTTAAAAAGTCTCTGTGTTGGTTTAGAAGAATCCACAATCATGGGGAAGATGCTGATCTGACAGTTGTGCAGAAAACCATCATCGACTCCCTGCACAAGGTGGAAAGACACAAAAAGTGATAGAAAAGAAGCTGGATGTTCTCAGAGTGTCTCAAAGCACATTAATGGACAGTTAAGTGGAAGGAAGAAGTGTGGAAGAAAACGGTGTAGAAGCCGGAGGGCTGACAGCAGCCTGGAGAAGATGGTCAGGAAAGGGCCTTTCAGACGTGTGGAGGACTTCATAAGGAATGGACCTGTGAGCTTCATCAAGTCCAGCATCAATGCAGCCGTCTACCAGGACATTTTGGAGACCTTCATGCTTGCTTCAGTGGACCAGCTGTATGGGGATGCAGACTTCATCTTCCAGCAGGACTTGGCACCTGCCCACACTGCCAAAACTACCAAATCCTGCTTCAACAACCATGGATCACCATGCTGGATTGGCCCGCAAACCCACCTGACCTGAACCCCATTGAAAACATGTGGGACATCGTCAGAGAAAGCTGAACGGGAAGAGAGCGAACAATAAAGAAGAGCTCAAGGCTGTGATGGAAGCATGTTGGTCTCCATAACAGCTGAGATATGCCACAAGCTGCTAGCATCCATGCCACGTCGTTTATCTTCTCCCCCGGGTTAAAGCTGCTAGCATCCATGCCACGCCGGGTTAAAGCTGCTAGCATCCATGCCACGCCGGGTTAAAGCTGCTAGCATCCATGCCACGCCGGGTTAAAGCTGCTAGCATCCATGCCACGCCGGGTTAAAGCTGCTAGCATCCATGCCACGCCGGGTTAAAGCTGCTAGCATCCATGCCACGCCGGGTTAAAGCTGCTAGCATCCATGCCACGCCGGGTTAAAGCTGCTAGCATCCATGCCACGCTGGGTTAAAGCTGCTAGCATCCATGCCACGCCGGGTTAAAGCTGCTAGCATCCATGCCACGCCGGGTTAAAGCTGCTAGCATCCATGCCACGCCGGGTTAAAGCTGCTAGCATCCATGCTACGCCGGGTTAAAGCTGCTAGCATCCATGCCACGCCGGGTTAAAGCTGCTAGCATCCATGCCACGCCGGGTTAAAGCTGCTAGCATCCATGCCACGCCGGGTTAAAGCTGCTAGCATCCATGCCACGCCGGGTTAAAGCTGCTAGCATCCATGCCACGCCGGGTTAAAGCTGCTAGCATCCATGCCACGCCGGGTTATAGCTGCTAGCATCCGTGCCACGCCGGGTTAAAGCTGCTAGCATCCATGCCACGCCGGGTTAAAGCTGCTAGCATCCATTCCACGCCGGGTTAAAGCTGCTAGCATCCGTGCCACGCCGGGTTAAAGCTGCTAGCATCCATGCCACGCCGGGTTAAAGCTGCTAGCATCCGTGCCACGCCGGGTTAAAGCTGCTAGCATCCGTGCCACGCCGGGTTAAAGCTGCTAGCATCCATGCCACGCTGGGTTAAAGCTGCTAGCATCCATGCCACGCCGGGTTAAAGCTGCTAGCATCCATGCCACGCCGGGTTAAAGCTGCTAGCATCCATGCCACGCCGGGTTAAAGCTGCTAGCATCCATGCCACGCCGGGTTAAAGCTGCTAGCATCCATGCCACGCCGGGTTAAAGCTGCTAGCATCCATGCCACGCCGGGTTAAAGCTGCTAGCATCCGTGCCACGCCGGGTTAAAGCTGCTAGCATCCATGCCACGCCGGGTTAAAGCTGCTAGCATCCATGCCACGCCGGGTTAAAGCTGCTAGCATCCATGCCACGCCGGGTTAAAGCTGCTAGCATCCGTGCCACGCCGGGTTAAAGCTGCTAGCATCCATGCCACGCCGGGTTAAAGCTGCTAGCATCCATGCCACGCCGGGTTAAAGCTGCTAGCATCCATGCCACGGCGGGTTAAAGCTGCTAGCATCCGTGCCACGCCGGGTTAAAGCTGCTAGCATCCATGCCACGCCGGGTTAAGGAGTCATTCATGCAAAAGGACCAAACCAAGTACTAAGTACAGATGCAGGATTTTACTGCAGGACGCATATTTTTGGATTTAAAGTCCTTTTATAATTGATTTCATGCGATATTCTAAATTTTGGAGTTTTTGATTTAAAGGTTTTCTTAAGCTGCAACTTCTACTCAGAAACATCCAAACAAATAAAAGCTGCAAATATATTGATTTGCATATTATTTATCTAAACAACATGTAAATCGCACCTTTTAAGTTGAATTACAGAAATAAATGAACTTTTCCAGGAAATTTTCATTTTCTGGGTCGTACCTGTGTGCGTGTGTGTACACGCGTGTGTGCGTATATGTGTGTGTACATGTGCGTGTGTGTGTATATGTGCGTGTGTGTACACGCGTGTGTATATGCGCGCGCGTGTGTGCGTATATGTGTGTGTACATGTGCGTGTGCGTGTGTATGCGCGCGCGTGTGTTTATGCGCGTGTGTGCTTATGTATATGTGTGTATCCGCGTGTGTGTGTATATGTGCGTGTGTGTATGCGCGCGCGTGTGTGCGTATGTATATGTGTGTGTGTATCCGCGTGTGCGTGTATGCTCGCGCGTGTGTGTGTATGCGCGCGCGTGTACGCGCGTCCCTCCGTGAGCAGCCGTCGCGCGCCTGCAGCCTTACCTTGCTCCTGCCGGACTGTCCGGACGGAGCGACCCGCTGCTGGGAGCTCGGCGCCGGGAAGGACTGGTTCGGGATGTTCAGCATGTTGGGAGCGGTCCGGAGGAGGCCCAGGTTCCGGATTACGGCTGTTCCAGCAGCGGCAGGTTCCCACAACCACACATGAGACGGTCCGGTTACCGGAACAAGCTCCTTCCTCGCTGACACATCCTGAACAGACGTTGAGTAACGCCGCCGGGCTAGGCTAGGCTAGGCTAGGCTAGGCTAGGCTAACGGGACTACCAAACTCATCATAACAATGGTAAAATTCCACTTGGCAAGGCGATTTAAGATTAAACGGTTAGTTCTTAACACAATATTTATGTGGATAATCCAACAGTAACTTGACATGGAGGATAATTACGACCTGTTTCACCGCAAAGTAAAATACTTCAGTAACAGTCGCTCACTCTGTGACAACAGGTTACGTCATCAAACTGCGCCGGTTCCGGTTTGCCGAGTACAAAACAAAACATTATAAAACCAGCTGAACAAGAAGCTGTTACGAGACCGCTGTTACGCAGAAAGTACGAACACGTCCCAAACAGGTAATTACACAGTTATAGCGGTTATAAACACGTGCGCGTGCAGAAGAAAAGCCACCTGAAACGAAGCTGTTAAGCAAAGCGGTGAAATGTGAAGATGATGAGCTGTTACTGTCGCTGTCATCCTCCGAGTCTGAGGGGTCCCCTCCGGACATGGCGGGGTCCTGGTCCTGGTCCTGGTCCTGGTCCTGGTCCTGCACCCGGACTCCCAGCAGCCAGGAGCTCAGACTCCCATCAGGAGGAGGAAGGCTGGACCTCACCGATTAATCTGCTAAGAGGATTCCTGGACCGGAGTCTTCCTCAGTGGAAAGACCTGCTAAACCCGAAGTAGTTTTATAGGACACGTGGCCTGCAGGGCAATTTAACACAAATGCATACAAATACAGCGGGGGGGGGCACGTGGCCTGCAGGGCAATTTAACACAAATGCATACAAATACAGCGGGGGGGGGGGGGGGTGAACACGTCAGCATTTTCTCAGAAATATATTTCTAGTAGAGGTGTTCGCATGAAATTTCCCCCAGATGTCGGCAACAACCCAACTAACGCACACATACAAAGAAATCCAACATTTCTGTCCATAAATGAAGTTATGTGTAATATAGTGAAACAGGGAATAAGTATTAAACACATGAAGAAATGGAGACAAAAAGATGTGAAAGCCAAGAAAGCAGCTGGAGTCTGTCAGTATTTAGAAAGTAATCCTGTCCCCTATCAGAGCAAAGTAATATCAGCTGCTTTAGTCCTGATTGATGCCTTTAAAAAGGTTTCTCATCACCAAGGTGTCAGACAAGAAGCATTGCATGATGGGTAAAAGCAAAGAGCAGCCTTCTTATTGCAAACACACTGAAGGCATTGGTTCCAGGTGCATTTGTAAACTTGTGAAAGTTCCAGTGAGCACCGTTGGGACCATCATCCGGAAGTGGAAAGAACACGGCATGGTCATAAAGCGGCCACGGCCAGGTGCTCCTCACAAGATTTCAGACAGAGGAGTCAGAACAATCATCAGAAAGGTTCTCCAACAGCCCAGGACCACTCGTGGAGAGCTTCAGAAAGACCTGGAACCAGCAGGAACAGCAGCTACGGTCCAGAACCAGAACCAGACCGTTCAGTTCTGCTCAGATGAGATCATACGTATCACATGATGCCGCCTCTGATGCTGCTGTCCATCAGAGCGATCCGTCAGCTCGGCCGCCATCTTAGGCAGGGGGAAGCCGCGTCTCCTCATTGCAGTAATCAGTGCAGCAGAGATCTGTCCCCGATTAAACCATAACTGACCCGATTATCAGGCCCTTTGGTTTATTATATATACCTGACATTTATGACAAAGCAGAGATTATCTCATTTACATACAGGCCCTGTGACAGACTGGTTACCTGTCCAGGTGTACCTGCCTCTTACCTGATAATAGCTGGGATAGACTCTAGCAACCCCCACCACCCTGAAAATGACTGACTGACGTACAGGGGTTAGACAATGAAACTGAAACAGCTGTTATTTTAGTGTGGGAGGTTTCATGGCTAAATCAGACCAGCCTGGTGGCAAATATTCATTAATTGCACCAGTAAGAGCAGAGTGTGAAGGTTCAATTAGCAGGTAAAAAGCACAGTTTTGCTCAAAACATTGCAATGCAAACAACATTGTATCAGAGTTCAAAAGAGGACAAATTGTTGGTGCACGTCTTGCTGGCGCATCTGTGACCAAGACAAGTCTTTGTGATGTATCAGAGCCACAGTATCCAGGGTAATGTCAGCATACCACCAAGAAGGACGAACCACATCCAACAGGATTAACTGTGGACGCAAGAGGAAGCTGTCTGAACGGGATGTTCGGGTGCTAACCCGGATTGTATCCAAGAAACGTAAAACCACAGCGGCCCAAATCACGGCATTCGCTTGGCCCAGGACTTGTGCTAGATGGGCCAAGGACTACCGAACCATTCTGGAGGACCATGTGCATCCAAAGGTTCAAACATTGTATCCTGAAGGCGGTGCAGTGTATCAGGATGACAATGCACAAATACACACAGCAAGACTGGTGAAAGATTGGTTTGATGAACATGAAAGTGAAGCTGAACATCTCCCATGGCCTGCAAAGTCACCAGATCTAAATATTATTGAGCCACTTTGGGGAGTTTTGGAGGAGCGAGTCAGGAAACGTTTTCCTCCACCAGCATCACGGAGTGACCTGGCCACTATCCTGCAAGAAGTACGGCTTAAAATCCCTCTGACCTGTTCAGGACTTGGAGATGTCATTTCCAAGACCAACTGTCGCTGTATTGGCCGCAAAAGGAGGCCCCCCCCCATACTAATAAATGATTGTGGTCTAAAACCAAGTGTTTCAGTTTCATTGTCTGACCCCTGTACTTACATACACCCACATGCATACATAGTGATGTTATAGCCTGGTACACCAGCGTGACCTCACGCTGCTTTTTACACACATATATATACAGTATGTTATTTGAAAGAAAATCCAGATCTCCCTCTCTCTCTAATGTATGCATATATATAATCAGTGGAGCACAAATATAATGAATAAAGAAATAAGCTATAATTTAAATCATAAAACAAAACAAAACTCAGAAATTGCCATAATAAAAAAACGTAATAAAAACCACCAAACCCAAACACATAAAACCTTTATTCATTCATTTTCTGTTGTAGTAAAAGCTACAAATTTGAACACAAAAAATCAGGTTGAATGTAGCATAAGGACAGAATAATCCATGTGAATTTATTCATTCTCCTCATGTCCATCATTCAGTTCTGCTTCAGGTAAATGAGCTGATTTTAGCTACCAGGTGTAATGATTTTGTTTTTCACAGGTCCTTTATCAGGTTTTTATTTCCGGTAAGTCTAGACAATAAATAATATTCTACATTATACAGGTACTTAAGAAAAACTCATCTATGTGAATGTCTTCTCAGAAAATTGCATTTTAACAATGAAAGATGTGACACTAATTAACTCAGTTTGAAATATTTCTATGAGGATGGATTCAGAAAGGAAAACTTTCTAACCGTTTCTTTTATCATCATTTAGTGACACTGACATATTTTGATCATGTGAGAAATGATCATGATACAAACTTCAGGAAAAGTCTGAAATCAGTGACAGCTGCAGACGGCTGAACATCCTTTCAGACCAGAGCGGACCAGAAACACTCACCTGCTTTAAGAAGAAGAAGATAAAGCTGCTAGAACGGACCAGAAATACTCACCTGCTTTAAGAAGAAGAGTAAAGCTGCTAGAACGGACCAGAAACACTCACCTGCTTTAAGAAGAAGAAGATAAAGCTGCTA
>JALJCO010010178.1:0-30573 GCA_023101725.1 Atherinomorus stipes | reverse complement strand
AAATGTCAGTGGCAGCAGGTCTCCTTGGCCTTGTGGCCTGCCAGACCTGTGCAATGGTAGGGGGAAACACTGGAGTTTACTTACAGCTTACTTACAAGTTTACTTATTTATTGTTTTTCCCTGAATGTCACAGCCAATAAATTACTCAGTCAAAAGGGAACTCAAAGTGAAAATTGCAGTTCCTCCTTTCAGCTGATTCACCCACTAAGTCTGAAATATACAACATTTCTCAAGAAATTCAAAGCAGACACATTCACGTACATTGATGCCTTCAATAAAAAGTAGATGAAAGTTGAATTCAGGGCTTGTTAGCACATCACCATCTGCATTGTTTACAATATTTACATATTGTTTACATTAGTATTAGTTTACATATCAACAGTAAAAGAGGAATAAAATGCTTTGTACTCAACCCTTCTAGACAGTGTCAGAAAACAATATTAGCAATTAATAATTCATTATTATTGTTGCCACTGTCACCAGTGGAAAATGTTTTAAAATGAAACATGAAAAAGAAGCCGACTCCTTGAAATGAATTCAGAATCAGGAGTGTTTGATTATGAATAAGCTTAGCTGAGGCAAAATAAAAAATGATTTTCCTTCTTCTTGCATGCTCTGCTGCTGTATAATATACATTTCATGAAGGCAGGACTCCTCAGCTGTTGGCCTACATGAAGGTTGCTTACATGTTACACTTACTGCAACTAAAACCAAAACAACTATTGTTTGAAATTTGAGAGAATGAAAAATAAAGATCAATGTAGAAAAAAGTAGGGCAAACAATGTGAGCATGCTCATCACATTGTAGGTCATTTTTTCCCTTCAGAGTTTGTGACAAATACCAAAATCTGTTAATGCTATAAACATATTTTCATTTAATTCCTCAATAGTGATACTTCACTTCAAACATTTATTGCATGACTTCACTTTCATTCAGTGTCTCAACAGATCCTATACTGCATGTATTTTCATCAACAAACAAAACATCAGTTTTCATTCCTTCATTATCTGATATGATGCAGTCTCCATCACATTAGTCATTTTGTTTCCACTCTGTTACTGTAAGACTGTAATTACTTGACAAATGTATGCAGTTGACGTGCTTGAAAAAGACAAAACTGCCAGCTGAAAGTTGCAAAATACCGCCGATCTCCAAACAAGCAATTACTTCTTCAAATATTCATTTTTAAAATCTTACTTTGTAATTTACTGTACTTTCTACACTAGCTAGCAGCTTCACTCCCCACCTACTAATAGTTCAGGTTAGAAAGTAAAGGGCTTACATTTGAATTAAATGTGTATTATTAGGTTTAAAATGCGTACTGTCACAGGCTGAAAAATTTCATACTCACAGTAATGATTCCATTCTGCCAAGAGACTTTAGTACTCACAGGGCCAACGACAGTGAGACCTGGAGGGGGCGTGATTGGGAGGAACGGCGCCCCGCTGATCTGAATCTACAGTAAGTGGTGTTTTGTCGTTGGACGTCTGTGCTCATCACGGATTGTCCTTAAAAAACACTATGTTTAAGCATAAAAGTATCAACATGTATACGTGGCATCAGGAAGAGCTTTAGGTTTAGTTCAATGATCAACTATGCAGTCATGCCTCAGACTTGGTGGCCTCTTATCCTGGACACTCTACTGAAGAGAAGGGCATAGCTGTCAACTGATCACTACCTGGTGGTGAGTGGGCTCAGATGATTGGGGTGGGGGGTGCGGGTGAGACCTGGCAGGCCCAAATGTGTGGTGGTCTGCTGGGAACATCTGGCAGAGTCCCTGTCAAGAACTTCAGCTCCCACCTTGGGAGAACTTCAGCCATGTCTTGAGTGAGGCAGGGGACAGTGAGGGTGAATCCCATTTCACCTTTGTCCTTCCCCTCTGTTTTGCGCATTCATGTGTAGGGGTACTGTGAGGGTGTCCCAGTGCCTGTTAGGATGGAAGGGAAGGGGCTACGTGGCAGGGCTATATGCCCCTTCAAAATGAAGATTTTTCAGAGGGCAGACTTCAAACGAAGGGTACAGTATTACAAATTTCCCCAAATACCTTGCGAATCACAGCAAGATGGCCTGCTTGACTCAAAGAAACTCACAAATGTAAGTAATTTATCCATTTATAATGATGACAACCGTTGTATTGTCTAGTGTAACATTGATTCAATGAGTCTGAGTGGGCTTTGTCCCACAGCTCTACTGTTGAAGCTGCTAGTTGGAGCTGTGGTGGTACCATACCACCAACATGTCTTCTGATAAGGAAGCATAGTTTGGGGACTCAGGGGTGGACTCTCCTGTCACCAGGGCTGAGGTCGCTGAGGTGGTCAAAAGCTCCTCAGTGTCAGGGCCCAGGGATAGACGAGATCTGCCTGGAGTTCCTTAAAGGAATAGTTCACCCACAGAATGATGCGGTGCCTTCATTTTCCAATCACCCTCATGCGGCTGAGCAAGACTCTGGAGCACTTTTTTAATATCTCAAATGCAGCTGGAGATCAAAGGGCTTTTCGTTATCCGCCGACTGTCATATGGAGTTCACTGGTGCTCAACACAAAAAGGTCCATAAAAGTCCACAAAAACGTGACAATATTCACTCCACACTGGTCGTCCAAAGTAATCCAAGTGTTCTGAATGGGTAGCGTCCATGATTTATTCGAAGCAACATAATTTATTGTATTTTCATAGTCCAAAACAGTGATACATCTTACTTCAACGATGTGCACCGATGGAAGTTCACAACACTCGCTGGAAAAGGTGGAGGTTGTCTGCATCTTCAGTTCAGTAGTGAGGTCCTGCCCCAGGTGGAGGAGCTAAAGTATCTCGGGAAGTTGTTCATGAGTGAGGGAAGGAGGGAGCAGGAGATTGACAGGCAGATCAGTGTGGCATCTGCAGTGATCTGGACTCTGTGCCAGTCTGTCGTGTTGAAGAGGGAGCTGAGCCAGAAAGCAAAGCTCTCAATTTACCAATCGATCTATGTTCTATACCCTCACCTATGGTCATAAGCTGTGGGTAGTGACCGAAAGAACGAGATCACGAGCGCAAGACAAAATGAGGCCAAAATGAGTTTCCTCCACAGGGTGACCGGACTCTCCCTTAGAGAGAGGGTGGGAAACTTGGTCATCCGGAAGGGACCAAAGTAGAGCTGGAGTTCCTGTTCATTGAGAGGAGCCAGATGAGGTGGCTCAGGCATCTGGTCACAATGCCCGGATGCCTCCCTCTTGAGGAATACTCCTTTCATGCCCCTCCAGAATGAGACCCCAGGTAAGACCCAAGACACGCTGAAGGGACTACAGTATGTCTCTGAGTTAGCCTGGGAACACAATGGGATCGCCCGGATTAGCTGGTGGATGTTGATGGAGAGATGGAAGCCTGGGCTTTCCTACTTAGGCAACTGCACCCACGACCTGACCCCAGATAAGCAGCAAGAAGATGGATGGATGGATGGATGGATGGATGGATGGATGGACAAATGGATGAGTGGATGGATGATCATGCTTCCCATTACGGAATGCTATGATACCTGTCACATATGTAAGTTCACATTTTTACTTTCTTCTTCCTCTTTTTTCTCTTTAGCATTAAAGCTTAATTTTACTTCCTGTTATGGAAAAAAATGTTGCATTATGCCAGTGCAAGAATTTCTGTAAGAATAGCCTTTTTTTCTTATTGTTTTTATTAATTATTTTATGTTTTTAACCTTCTGTTGATTCCCTGCTATGTACAGCACGTTGGGCATTCAGCTGGATGTAGAAATTTGTGCTATAAAAATTAAATAAATTAAATTAAATTAAATTAAATGAATAAATATGCCCTGATATGAAAAACATTCACACCATCAGTCATGGATTTGTGTTTTGTGTTTATGGACTCAAGTAAGTATGTAAATAAAGTGCATTTATTTATATATCTTTTTCTCAAAAAGTGAGTCACTGTTAGTGAAATGTTTGAACCAAAACAGTGGGAAAAAAAAGGAGATGTTGCAACCCCCAACACTGAGAAATGGTTTCATTAATTGATGTATTAAAATTCTGAGTAATTACCCAACGAATGTGCACAGGTTCTTTCTTAAATGCAGTTCTTGTAGGTCATTTTAGACTGCTGACCATGGTAAAGATTGTGAAGCCTAAATACAGACCTTGAGGGTTGAAAACAACACTGAAGAGGTGATGTCATTGTGGCCTTACTCTTTTTAGATGCAATTTCAATCTGCAGTGCAATGTGCACAGCTTAGCTTTTAGGCTGTTTAGTGAGTATTACTGTGACTTTTTTTTTCCTTTTTGAAAAGGTGGTAACCTTCCTTTTTATTTCTGTCAATTTAATTTAATTCCTTGCCAAATAAAAAGTACTTGTTAAAACTTGTTTTTATGCCAAAACTGAAACACAGTAGATGCACATCCTCAGTAAAAGGGATTCAGCAATAGAATTGCAGGGCGAGAAGTTTTAGTTGATGAGAAAAATCCAGTCTAGCCTTGAAGTTTTATGTACAATGAACCACTGTGCTTCAGAATTTTCAGTGTGAAATGTCTTTAAAACTGCAACACCTCTCACTATTGAGCAGAATCTGAACATACTGGATTGGAACACATATTAAAGCCTTGACCCAAACCTGGAGTTGCAGCCTCATCCACAATTCTCCTTGTAAAATCCACTGTGAATAGATCCTTTTCACCACAGCACACTCTAATTTAATGTATGCTGCAGAATTTGAACAAAACAGTTTGGGTAATGGTACTTGGTGGTATCATTTTGTTGTTGTTGTTATTGTTCTGTTCTTTTAAGGATGTGCATTATGTTGTTTTGCAGGAATGAGGCAACCCTTTTGTTTCTCAATGCAACCCTTTATTCTTTTGCAAACAATAGCTACTACCAACGCTTTGTTTCCTGATCAGGAAATTAGTTTTATATTTTATGACTTTTATTTTTCCTGTCTAATGTTTGAGAATCACTTCTCATTTGCAAACATGACCTGGCCAAGAGGCCCCAGTAGAGAGAGAGAGAGAAAAAAGACACTATCAGGGAAAAAAAACAACCAAAACATAATTCAGGAAAATCTGTCACTGATGCAGACCATAGTCAGTCCTTGCATTGCGCTGTTCATATAGTCTGTGATATCCTACAAATGGAGAAGTTTTGAAACTTAAAATTAATATCAACATTTCTTGTCTACAGCTAAATGTGGCAGTTGATGGTCCTGTCACTATGCCACTGAGTGATCATGTGCCCTGGCTACTTCACCAAGGGGATGTCCCTTTGGCTGACTGGTAAGTGCGCACAACTCTCACCTGAGAGTCTGGGGATTGTATCCGGCCTGGGCCCTCCTTTGTCCTGCCACATAAACTAGCCAAAGCATTAGCTTAGCATACTAGGCTAGCTTTAAGTTATTTTTCTAATCATATTAGAAGATTTTGTACTGTGCAGAAGTAAAGTAACTTTTTAACCCCTTAAATTATATCAGTGAAATAAATGTGACAAAGCCTACTAAGAAAAGTGTGAATTATAGAGCAATTCATTTATTTTCATTGGTTTATTTGCACCTCAACAGAGTTCTAATATCTGATGGCAAACCCGATGACTCTTTCACTTAATGCAAAATGAAGAACCTTTGTTCTATTATGCCTTTATAGTTTCCTAATAACTTAGCTTTTCTGCTCGCTAGGTTTGAAATCTTACTTAACATGGCTGACTTCCCTGTGGAGTTCACTTCACAGGGAGCTACTGGGCAATCAGGAGGAACCCCTGGTGTGTCTGTGATCACCTCTTTATTTAACTTTCCCCATTTCTCTTCTCTGAAACATCTTTTAAGACACCTAGTGTAATGAGAGCTCAGCAGCAGTGGCAGCAGGTTGCTGTTAAACTGGAAACAAAGAAGAAGATGCACCAACATAAGACTTGGATTCAATATTGCCTTCAGATCTATTCCGACCTGATATTGCTAGCAGACAAGTAGCTTCTCAGCTGGACATGATCTGGTTAATAATACTTTTACAGCTACTGTTTGGTAATGCTTTTGGTATGTGAATGCCACTTTGGTTGAAGTTGGGGCTATTTAACAAAAAGGTTCAGAAGTTAGTGTTAGAAAAGCTCTTTTCTCCACAGAGCTGACATGAACTAAGGCATTTGAAAAGGTATCATTATTAAAAAGGGCCCAATTATATCTGAGGTAACCAAGAAACTGTACAGTTGCCAGTTTTTACATTAGGCTCTAAAGTGTCAAGTAGGTAGTTTAAAATCTGATAGCTTTTCTAAGAAGTCATAATTACCGTAGGAGAACACTTTCTTGCAGAGTTTAAAATCTTATCACATCTTATCAAAGTAAGTAAAATGTAACTGTTTACTTTTTTTATTAATCACTATGGCTATGCTTAGGTTTATTAGTATTTAAGGATGAAAATCAAAGTTATGGATTGTTGTGCATTTCTGCCTTTAAAATGCTTTACAGTAGTGAAATCATTACCATCTGTCTGAGCTTACAGTAACATGATATCAGAGCTGAGCTCTAAGTTCCAAAAAGAAAGGAAATAAAAATGAAATGTTTTCCATCCACCCTGCTACCAAAGAAAAACCTTATGCCCCTCATTTTCTGCATTGTGAAAGGCAGAAATAATGATTTCCTATTTGGTATGCATTTTTCTGCCTCTCTCTGGCAGATTTTAGGGGAGCAGAAAGGCAGTGTGGTGCCTGCGCCTTATTAAAAGTCAGCTCTGTGTTCCATATCTTATCAAATACAGAGACAAAAATTACAAAAACAACCCTCTATGTTAGATTGTCTGACTGAATGGTAAATATCAGGTTTATAATGAGCTTTCCCTGACGCTGTTTTCCTCTTTTGTAATGTAAAGTGGTTAAGCACCTCTGAGAGAAGGGTGCTGCGCTGCTTCTGTAAACATCATTTCCTCCATTGCTCACATCCCTGGGACATCCAGTTCCTCGGTGGCATTAAAAGTAAACCTCTTCTTCAATGAATCCAATTATAGGAGAAGTTCAATCAGCTGATGCAGGCTTGTTGAATCACGTATGCTATTCCCATAGACCAAATTACAACAATAGTGAATGTAAAACCGCTAAATATCTTGTCATTGATGGATACTTTTACTTGAATTTGATTTGGTACAGTTGCATTAACATGATTAAGTTCTTTTTAACTTCAAATATGACCAAACAAATGCATACCCCAAAACATGAAGGGGACAATAGAGATTTTTTTGAGTGAATTGTATTTAAGAAAATTATAGATAAATATATTAATTATGCTTATTGTAATGACATACATTCTTTTGAAATAACTGGTTGATAATTGAATTTCTCAACTTTGTGTTTTATTCATAAATACATCAAATTGGATACACAGCATGGTGAAATAGTTACTGTTGAACCGTTAGACGTTTAATTTATTGGAACTGTGCCTTTAATCTTCTCAAATTGAAATTGTCAAGCAAAAACATACAGTAGACAAGAAGTTAATTAAGAATGCACTACAGAACTTTTGCAATTTTCTCAGTGACGCGCCTCCTATCAACGGCTAAATTGTCATCCATTTTGCAACCTGTAGTGTGAGTTCACACTCAGTTAAAGTCAGTAAAAGTTAGTAAAAGTTTAGACTCTTGCCTTATCTCATATGCTGTCCCTTCCTCACATTCTTTTCCTTTCTTCCCCTGATAATGTTTCTGTGCCAAATCTGCCATGGTGCGCATTTAAAACACCCAGTATAATGTCAGCTTGCTAGCATGTTAAACGGAGCAAAAACCAAATTTCAGCTGCAACCGCACGCCGTGTCTCAGATGGAAAAGTTGCATCTCATCCTCGGAACGCCCCTGGGCAGTGATGGCTGGAGAAATATGCATAATTACTGCTGGTGCACCATCAAAAAAGTCAGAAATGCATATTTTTTAAGGTTAAAAAGTTACATTGTGGGCCTTTAAAGTATAGTTTGTCTATCATGCTTGTCAATTCACTCACGTATTTGCCCTAAAGCAGAGAGCACTTGCTTTTACCTTGCACATGCATGTGGCTGTCACAATTGCCTTGCATGTTTTCAATTAGTTGAAAACATTGTTTGATCACGTCCTCACTCAGAAATGAATGCTTTGCATGATGCAAGAAGTTAGTAGAGGCAAAGTATGTTTTACACCCTGGGGATTACCCCCCAGTACAGGAAACTCAGTGAAATAAAATACTGAGATGCATTAAGTGGTCAGAACTTTAGAAAAATTAAAGTACAGCTCACTCAACTGTAATAATGTCACAATTATTTCCACAAATAAGTTCGTTTACTTACTTCACCCAAAGCAATCCGCTCCCGAAATATTTTCAAGCTTATATTGTTAGAATTTACAGTGCATTGGTTATACACTTTACAGCCCTCAGGCATGTGCAGTTCATGAAAAATCCCAAATTATTTCAAGTGGAATTTTTTAAAAATGTTCTGTTCACACTGAGTCAGTCCTGATCTACTGCACATTTATTATTAAAGGCTTATAGTCATAAACAGAATAATGTCAAGTGTAAATGTATCTACTGCATCAAAGCCTCTAAGTCTAACAGTGTCAGTCTGTCTAAATTATATTTATTGTACAAATATTTTATTCCTCTCATCACAATAAATCATGTATCATCAACTTATTGCAGCTAATTACTTCATCCTTTTTATATGTTTTAGGATTTCTGGTTCAGAAATCCATTCATGGTTCTGTGCTTTTTGCGAAAAATTGAATTTTTCCTGTCAAGATAAATAATGCAGACATTTGACTGAATACAACTCCATTTTGTTGGCCTTATTTTTTTGCACCTAATATTGCATCACCTCCTCAGACTGCAGTAATCACATACCAAATCCAACTGCTGGCCTTTGCAGAGGTCTCACCCACAGCACTAGAGTTTGTGTGTGTGTGTGTGAGTGTGTGTGATTTTTCTTTTTTTCAAAATATATTTGTATCAGTTTTTTGTGATTAGGATATCTGGGGTGGAATTAAAAGAAGCGAAATGGAATAAATGACATCTATGACTCACTAAGACATGGAGAAAATGCTATAGCTACAGTCTGAACACTGAAATGCAATAACTGGAAGTCATGAGACTAAGTATTTCTCTGCAAGCTCCATTCATTATTCAAAGGAGTTTTTGTTTTGCATTTGAAATGATGAGATTTTCTTATGCCTCAAGGTGAAATTAATTGTTTATTAGACCATGACATCTGAACCCTTCCCATTTGTATCGCCTACATATGGACAGAATACTGCAGTCCTTCTATAAATTGGATTTTTTTTTTAAGTGTATGCATATGCGTGTTGATTTCTTTGTCAGTATTAGTTATAATCTGCTTACTTGTGTGTGCTGTGCCCAGCTTCATACAGAGATGCTTTCAGGTCTCTGTTTACTGCTTGTACTTAGACTCAAGAGCTGTTTGATGTCCTGTGAAATGAGTCATTTATCAACAACTTCCTGAAATTTTGAAGAAAACTCATCCAGCTGTCACAGTGATAGGAGAAGTGCCGTTGCACTGAGGATTTTCAGTCCGTGATGTGCATTTTCTTTGAAATATCAGACAGAACTCATGCCATCTGTTATAGAACTACTGCATACCTAATACTTTCCGTGAGTTGTTTTGATCCTAAAATCCCACCAAGTATATGACAGGAACCATGTTGTTGTTGTTTTTCTTGAACACGAAAGCTTAGCTGTACTAAGTGAGCATTTCTCCTGTTTGGTGGTGTGGTATGAAGCCAGGGGGATGTTTGCCAGTACATTTACAGACAATATACAGTATACAGGAGACTGGGCAGATATTACACACATAAAGTAGCTATATTTGTAGTGGAGATGTAGTTCTTGCAAAGGCACTGCACTTAGAGAAGCTTGTTTGTAAAGTATAAGCACTGACACATTCACTTAGTATTGAACTGAAGCTCTTTTGACAACAATGTCATTCTCAAGTGTTCTCAAAATGATCCTTGAAGCCCAGCACACCTTTTTCTCTTTGGATGTTTCTCCTTTTCTTTTTGACAGAGACATTCAAGCTGAACCAGGTTGGATGGGGTGCACCAGTGCACAATTTTCAGCTCTCCACAGAGATGCTCCGCTGGATTTGGGCTCTGGCTCGGCTTTTATAGTTTTCTTTCAGTCATTTTTGTTTTGTTTTGCTTTTTTCCGTTTTGTTGTCATGTTGGAATGTAAACCTTTGCTCCAAACTGAATGCCGTAATAAGGTTATTGCTCAGAAATACTCTACGTTTTTCTTTTCCTCTATTCCAACATTGTCTCCCAGCAACTATGGCCTCACAACATGATGCTGCCATCTCCATGTTTGACTGCCTGGATGATAGTAACGAGGTGATGCAGTGCCTGGTTTCCTCTGCACACGCTGTTGGATGGCTAATAGTTCAATCTTTGTTTCGTCAGATCAGAGACTTTTGCTTCTAATGGTCTGAGAGTCATTCAGGTGCCCTTTAGGAAATTCCCAGTAGGTTCTAATCTCCCATTTAATGAGGAATGGGAACAACTGTCTGGCCACTTTACCAAAGGCCTGATTGGTGTAGTGCTGCACTGAGATTTGTCCTGTACGATTTTCCTGTCCGCAAACTCTTAAAGGCAAGGTGGATGATGTTTTCCAGGAGCATTTTTTACTATAGTGCTTAAAATCTCTTTCACACCCCAATGGGCTATATGCACAACTCCACTACTTCCCGAACTTAGTAGTGCTCCTCTGATTCCCGTCTTTCATAATTGGACAAACTGATTAATCCAGGTTTGTCTGACCTCAGTAACTGGCCAGAGCAAAATCCAGTGACATTGTGCATGCACTTCCTCATGTAGGCCGTGACAGTCTGGGTGTACTCCTGGAGGTCTATGGTGTTGTCGTATGTGGCTGCATGTCTGAACATGCTCCAGTGAGTGGTGGAGAAACAGTCCTGGAGAGCCTCTAATGACCCCTCTGGCCACACCCGGATCTCCTTCTCGGCTGGTTTAGGGGCCGTCCACAGGGCGCCGAATTACAGCAAAACCGCCAAAAAATTTAAGAAATCTGCCCAATCATCCTCATGAAACCAGAGATTAGCCTCCTGAAACAGGTCATGTCTGAAACCGGGTTCCAAGGTGGAAAGGTTTGAAACCTTGACCGGTTTGTGTTTCATGGGGACGGCGTATCCACCAAAGGAAGGGGTGGGGGGGGGGGGGGGGGTATGAATAAGTCTGACAACCTGCGTTGGTCTCATTCACAAAAACAATGAAGTTAATTGAAAAAAAAATTCACAACAGCAATGGCGTCGGTAAGCGACTGTTTTCAACTGTATAGAAAACTTTAGCGTTTTCCTCGTAAATCCTCAGCCATCTTTACCTTTCTGCTCTTCCTTTGTTGATTTCCAGCAACTCACGGGGAGTCTTTATTTGCACATGCGCTGTGTCTTGTTCTAGGGTTGGAGTGTCACAATTTAATCATCAAAGCGCCACTCACAGCCTTGAAGGATGTTCTACAGCGGTTTCATGGGGATGGTGAAACCTTTCCCCAGATGTTTGCTGTCGGTTTCACACCTAAACCGGCTTCAGCTCCGTGTGGACAAGGCCTTAGTCACCTTATCCAGTGGTCTGTATGCAGGGATTAGCATAACAGTGGAGTGGTCTGAGGCTCCAAGGTGGGGAAGGAGAGGGCTTTGTAGGCTCCCTTCTGAGTACTGTAGTATAAACATTGTCCAAGATGTTGTGACCTTTTGTAGGAAAGTTGACATGTCCATGTAGTTGTGGAAACACACTTTTGGGGTTGCCATGGTTGAAGTCCCCAGCCAAGATGAGGAAGGCATCAGGGTGGGCTGTTAGCTAGCTGCTCACTGATGTGCTGGTGGAGTTTGTTCAGTGCCTCACTCCTGTTGTTGGTGGAGCTGGGAGGGATGTAGACCGCTGCTAGCAGGATAGCAGTACATTCCCTGGGCAGGTATGGCCAGCACTTGATGATCGTAAACTCCCCCAATGGTGAACAGTGTCTGCAAACCACGACAGTGTCGCGACACCAGGCAACATGTAAACATACAGTCCCCCGACAAGAGTCTTACCTCCCTCGATGAGCGCTATGTCTGCCCGGAAGCATTTTAGCCGTTTTAGCTGGATAGCATAGTCCGGGATTCCACAAACACAAGGACACAGCACTCACCCACAAACTTGCAGTGTGTCCAGAGTAAACGGATGTGTTCCAGTTTGTTGTCCAGCGAGAGTACATTGGCCATGGTGATGGACAGAATAGCTGGCCGGTGTGGTCTAGCGGCTAATCTAGCTCGGATACCACCGCGCTTCCCCCTCTTCTGCCTCCTCAGGTTCTGTCCGTGGCGCCTCCACTGCGGGCTGGGGGCAGCTGTGGGGGTTGGGGATTGAGCGGACCTCCGGAGCAAACCACAGTCCCGTTGCGTTTCTGCACCCGCTGGAGTTATGTCCGTGTTTCTGCAGACATTGAGCAGAAACTCAGGAGTATTGGTGCCTGTAGCCATGAGGGCGCGATGAAGACGATGACGAACAAACACACACGGACTTAGTACACGCAAAACACAAAAACATCATTTTGTAGGAAACGAGTGAAGATGTAGCTGACAGAAGTAATTGGGATTGTCATAATCAAAGAGCTGAGTACTCATGTAAGTTAGGTCATTTCTTTCCTTGTCTATCTTTTTTAGTTTTAGAGATTTGTGAGTAGTCTGATGAGCAGAAGAAAGAAAATATGGAAAACTTAAAAGAATCTGAAAACTTTTTGCATTCACCTACTCTGTGTGAAGTTTACTGTTACTGTCTCTCCAGTTTAATGTTATTGTACGTGGGGATTTGGTTGTAAAATAGAGGTGGTACTCTACCTCAAACCTCTCCATCCTCTGGTCATTACTTTCTCTGTGTGAGAGCCAACCACTTGAATTCTCATTTTACCGGCCTTTGCGGTGTTGCTTCGATTGGCCTCGAAGAATTACTGTCTCTGTAATTTATTGTTTGCAGAAAAAATACCTGCAGGAATCTAGCATCCTTTTTTTTTGTTCTATCAGAGGTTTACAGATGAAGACTTATTCTCATGGCTTAGTTGCTTTAAGAGAAGCTATATACTATATTTGTCATTTTTAATAACATCTGCAAATATTACAAATGCTTGCCATCACATTTGTGTGTTTGTGCTGAGATTGTACAATATACTCTGTTCATTATTTGCAAAACACCTAATGAGAAATCAATTACAGCAGCGCTCACATCGGAAATGTGCTCCCAACAAACAATAACAAGTTTAGCATGTCATTTATATCCCTGACAGGAAAAGAAAACTGGTAAATTGCACTACGAAGTCTTGTCATCTTGATAGCTTTTGTACTTGTGCATCTCTCCTCTTTGCCTCCCCTGGCTGAGATTAATTGCTGTTGCACCCAGCAGTGACAACAGCGTTTATGGAGGGAGGGCTACGGATATGGAATGCCTGTATTTTAGGTCCTCTCCCTCACAGCTTTGTGGTTTCTTTTTCTTTTTATATTCCATCAGCCCCTCTTTTTTTACCCCTTTTTTGATTCACTGGAGAAAAAACAGAGGGAGCATGTAATGGGAATTGGTAGATAAGGAACTACAGGAGACAGCCTGCAGGCATTGAGGAAAGGTGATGTCTCAATTTATGATTCACCTCCCACATTGTTTGTAAATTTATCACCCAGATACCACCTGCTGCCACTATTGATGCCATTGTCACCCACACAAGTGCACCGACCGTAATACACTAGAGACCCAGCGAGACGCTGCTGCAGTTACAAAGTTTTAACCAAGAAGTAGAGTCATGCTGTATTGACACAACTGTATGTTTCAGGGAGCTGCCTCAGCTGGCCAAATATGTGCACTACAAAGCTTACAAATATCAAACTAGGAGCACAGTCTCAGAAACATTATGTATTCTGATGTGAGTTTGACCTCATCTCCTGTTCTTATTGATTGGATGTAATTTGTGCAGCACAGACACAACAAACTGGTGTTGGCCAGACTGTTAATAATAATAATTTTTTCCATATGTGGGACTTAATCCGCAGCATTGAAAGGTGCGTCTGGGGCTGAATAGATTTTATTCTCAGCTGAATTAATTCTTCATGTCCATTGTCCTGTTGTGCGGCTCTTTAGAGTGGCTCAGAAGATGAGGACGGAAATGCTCTCTGAATTTAATCTGCTCATCATCAGAGGGCAGGCATAATGTCTGCGGCTGATGCTGAACATTATGAGTTAATAGGCGTGGAACAAACTCCACTGAAGCCTCAGCCAAACAGCTTCATACAAACTTTCTAATAAGCTAGAATCGTGTTTGCGCTCATCTCGACAGTATATTAGTGCTGAGTCATGCCAAGTGATGCGTTGTGTTATAAGTAAGCATTTCAATACTTTTTACTCAGCTTTTCATGCTATAGCTTGACCTGTACTCCAAACCCCTAACCATTTATATAGTTGTTTTAACTATGTCTAATAACTTGTGAAAAGTTCCCAAAGTGACATTGCAATGACATCATGTTGGATCCATTAGAGTTCATTGTAACAAACAGTATTAAACTATTACAGTGTATACTGAATTGGATGAAGTTGATTTAACAAAATTTTATCATATCGGATGGAATTCGTCTCTATATGACTAAATATGTGTTATGAATTGAATTGGACTTTATTTTTATGAATCTTGAACTAAACTTGTTTGCTCCGAGAAAACCTCAGGCATAATAAAGCTTTCATAACAAAATATTATGGTAAAGCATTTGTCTAAAAAAAAAAAAAGACTAAGAATAATGCCAATAATGCATTTTATCATTTTCCTGTGATTTGTTAATATTTTTTTTACTAATTACTTAAAAAAAAAAGAAAAAAAAAAAACGTCATTTGTGATTTAGCTACTTAGAAATACGTGCATTAAAACTAAAAACGCTGTCAGGAAATGAAAATGTTAATCAGTAAACATGATGCTCACTTATTAGGTGTTATAAAGTATTCTCTTGCTCTTATTACAACAATTTATAACCAAAAAAAAGATGTGCTAAAAGACCAGTCTATAAAGATATTATGTGGTTATTAGAACTGTAATTCATTGTTTATCACAGCAGTAGTCCAGAACTACTATGAATAAAGCTAAACACACACAGAGGAGGAAAATATTTGTGTTTGCCATTTGTATGTGATAAGAAAAATAAACGTGCTGTATATCAGATCAGGTATGTAAATTATCTATGGTTCTGGCTTTTTTGTTTTGTTTATTTTTCACTATTCACATCATCTCTCCATGAAGAGTCCCAAGGATTTAAGAGATGGTTCAATAATATGTGAGCCAAGTGCTTGGCTTGTGGTGCTGGCATTTATCGGCCACAACGAGGAGGACAAGAGTCAGATTTATCGCTGTGCCACCTGATCTTGTCTCAGAAGGGTAATTTTCAAACACAAGTGTCCTTACCTTGGGTTGATTTTAGATGTTGTGATTCTACATTGTGAAGGAAAAAAAAAATCCCCTCTCATTCTGTTTTGCCTTTGCCATCGAGACAACCTTGTGTGTCCTAGAATCTATAAACCAAGAGGATTAACCAAGTTTCTGACCACCTCTTCCTCAACTTGTGCAGTCTCCTTTGATCGTCTCTGAAGCAGGACGGCCTGAATAACAAGTCTTGTTGACAACACTTTTAAACTGCTTCTGGAAATCTAGAGACCAATATTTTTGTACCTTTGAAGGGAAATACGAATCACATTTGTTATTACAATAGATATGGGCCAGTCGTTTCTTTATGTAATAAGTTTTGTCAAAGACAGAAAGTGATTCACAAATTGTTGCTCTGCCTTCTCAAAAGTATTTACTTACACTTTGCAGATGAAGCTCAATTCTGATCACAAATTCTGTGAAGGCACGGAAATCTGCCAGGCAGCCACATTAAGGCAGAGAATGTGCGCTGCTGTTTACTCCAGCTCTATCCCCCCATCCCCACCACCACCACCCCCTACCCCGACCCGCTTTCAAGCCCCAGTGGCATTCTTCTATTCTACTGATGAAAGAGATTGCTTGGGTCTTGCGCTAATGAATTGGCATTATTATTAAATGATGTTTGTAAATTATGACCCAGTTTGCTCCCAGTGAATGGCGCAGAAACCCAAAACCCACATCATCAATTAGCAGCTTACAGCCACTGCCAGCAGATAGTTGTGGAGTTAAACTAGTTTTTTTCTTTCTCTTTTTTTTTTTCTACAGGATGCAGCCTGGAGTTTAAAAAGGTCCATTTACAGCTTACTGGCGACACCTTGTGGTGCAAAAAACAAACGTGAACACCCTAAATGAGTGAATCCTTTTGTTGCAGTGCATTTATTGTTTACAGTATGATTATTATTTTTATTGTCACAGCTCAATATTTGAGTTGCAGACTTAATAAAACAGTTGGTCATCTTAGAAAATAACATAGTTACTGTCACAGAGATTAGATTCCATGCAGATGATTTGGTGCTTCAAAAGCAAAGAGTGGGACTTTTCAAACATGTCTGACATTAAAACTTGTTTTGTGTCCCTTCTTTTGCCACAAGAGGGAAGAAGAGTGGAATAGATGCAAGCACATGCACTTCACATCTCAGTGATCAAATATTTCATATTCATTTGAAATTCTGCTTTGCTGTTAATGATGTTGATGGCAACTTCAGTCAGCTGCTGATAATTCAGATGGGTGAGTGTTTGACAAATGCAAATGAATAATGTTAATTAGTTTTTTTGATCCAAGCAGTTTAAGAAGCATATTTCTAAAGTCTGTCTCTAATGTGTGCTCATTATCTTGCATCAGAACGGCAGCATTTTTTAAGTAAAATAGGGCCATTCTCACAGTGACACCTTGTGGAGGACATTAGCAACATTTAAGCTCAACCATCTGAGCCGTGATGTAGAAATCATTTCATATTGCTCCTGTTGTTCAGTTTGTATTGAAGCATTTCATGTAAAACTGCAAAAACATGGGAGACATGAACATTCAGCATCCTCCTCAGCTTAAGCTTTAAATCACTTTGACTATTTTAAGAGTTTCAATCATTTAAACCATTTAAGCTAAGACTGAAATATTTTGCATGAGAAAATGAGATGTTCATAAGATAATTTGACATTTTTTCTTTGAAGATTGCAAATGGACCACAATGTAGAAGTAAGCTGACACACACAATACAAGTCTCATTTTACAATGTTTAAAGTTCACATTCTATCACTCATGACACTTTTATGTCTCCTTCACCTTTAAAAGCCTAATTGATGTTCTTGGATTAAATTAGTCAGGAGCCAGTTATTTAAAGTGGAAACCAAAACAAACTGAGAACATTTTTCTTTTAAAAATTTCTTTTTAATTAAAACAAGGAGTAGAAGGTACTCACATACATTTATATGTAGATAGACTGACTACAGCTTTTATTAAGTCCAAAGAAAGATATGACAATATTAGGATATAAGAAAAGTGTTTTTATCATCATATTTTCTCTCTACAAAGATAGTAAATTGACTATTTGCACTATTGTCCATCAGGGCCACTGTACTGTTACATTACTAAAAACTTACTGTTACATGCTACAGTTGCATTGTTTACATTGTCATTACACTTTAACATTTGCTCTGCTTCCTACATTAGGATTGTAATACCTTTCACACTGTCACACTATTTGTAAATCTGTAATCTTTTTTTTTAGGATTTAAACTTAGTTTCATGTTTAGACTTCTAGGTTATCTGAGCGGATTCCTATATTTTATCTTATAGTTGATATTACCTTAATTTATTTATATGCACCGTGGGTTTGAGAGGACTGTTATTTCATCTGCTGTATGGCTAACATATGGCACGTTTGACAATTAAGTTGAGTGACTTCTAAAATCAAGTTAATAGAAAAAAAAAATGATCTCAAAGCTTCTTGTGATGCATTGAAACACTTCATTAGAAAGTGTGAACTGCAAACCGAAACAAACGAGACACAATGTGATTTCATCTGGATTCAAAGTGTGTTTGATGAGGTGAAAAGAAGCTCTGTACACCGGTGTTTGTACGCTGGAGGTTTAAGAGTCATTTCATTCAGTGTTGTGCAACTGGCCCTTGTCTGGATGAAACTCGCATATGTCAGAAATCATCGCTCTGCTGGATCTTGACGGGGATCAAGCCTCCTGAAGAGGATTCAGAGGTTTTCAGCACAATCCAGACTTCTTTTAGTTGCTGCTGGCGTCCTGCTGTGGAGGACTGATTCTGATCTGTGACAACTTCAACTGCTTGTCCTTGTTTTATAAATCCCACATGTTTATGACTCAGCAAAATCCTGTCTCTAAAGTCAGTAGACCACCCCAGTATCATGAACAATATCATGACCGAGTACAGGAGCTGCAAAGCTCCTCTTTGTCAACTCAGTTGGACCAGCATGCATTGCAGCGGGAGCAAGCGCCTCATGTGAAGACCTGGACAAAGGAGGAAGAGCAGCTCAAACAACTGGCATGCCCCCTTAGACGAGGATGACTACTTTAGACTTCTGTGGAAAATCTTTTAGACCATAGTGATTCACCAGAGTGCCACGTTGGGGGCTCACACTGGGTTTTTGGACCACAGCCTGGAATTACTGTAAAATTGTTGTCCTGTTCTGGTCTCCACTGGAAGTGAAAACTGTGTTGAGTTATTCAGACTAACATCAGCTCCTCACGTCTCAGTAATAATCTGAATACTTTCATCTGCATCAACACAGGAACATCATCTTCTTATCACTTGTGTTAACTAGAACCAGTCATATTACTGGGACATATTTCTTAGTCTTTTGCAGTTTGTTCATCAAAAATACGTAGATTTAGATGGTTTAGTCCTCATATTCATAAAGGATAGGAACTATGCAACCTTCTCTCTCTGACGATGGCTGTAGACAGATCACTTGAGTCAGAATGTTTTATTCTTATATCACCTTTATTTATACAAGTAGTCCCACTGAGAGACACAGTCTTATTTACAAGAGAGACCTGATAACATGCATGTCTTTGGACAAGTATTCAGGAGAGAGGACGGAGGTGATGTGACCTACATGTATGATTTTATCACTTCTATTTTCTCCACAGAAAGTGACACACATCTATACAAGATGACTTAGAGGAGATATTCTGGGCTGATTGGCTTTTATTTTCTGTGGAGAGACCATGTCGAAATATGACACAAACAGGAAAAAATGTTCTTTTCCACATTATACCATATCTAGTGGACTAATCCACAATAGACCACTAGATGGCGGTGGAACAGTTAATTCATGTTAAAGGGACTGGAGGCAAGATTAAGAAATGAAACTCGTGACGAACGCAACTTGCGCTTCAGGTAACTGCAGCCACGAGCCAAGCCGTCATGGGAGCACAAACTGGAGCTATAATGTTGTTTACTAAGCTTTTTCTTTGTAGTTCCACTTTTTAGTGTCTTTCAGTTGATCTGGATCGTTTGCTGACGGCAGAAGAATCCAGAACTATCGCTAACAGTGTTTGAATTTACCGCAACCGTCTTCTTCCTGGATCAAAACTGCGGATGTAGCGTCATTTGACATCACGTCCGCATGGAAGCGCGGAAAATTCGGCCACCGAATTGCAGCGCATTTTGCAGCACACAGCCTGTTCAAGGCAATGGAGAGAGACGTGGGTGGAAACGTTCTTTTTGGTATTCAGGGCTTCATCAACCATTAGTATTAAAGAAATGGACATGCATGTTTTTTTAAAATTCCTGCCTCTACTCCCTTTAAGCTAGCAGTCATGTGACCGACCGGACCAGTAGAGCAGGGATCAGCAACTCCAGAGCTCCTGCACCTGTGTGCTGCAGGTTTTAGATGTTTCCCTGCTACAACACTGCTGACTCAGATTAATGGCTCATAAGAGCTTGTTGTTGAGTTCTGCACCAGCATCTCTCTACTAAGGATCAATCTACCAAATACACTTCACAGGAATGAAAGAAATGCAATTCATTCATAGATAAAATGATCATTTTACACTGTTAACATTTCTAAATGTAAATAAATAATTAGTAAAAAAAAAAGAGTAAAAGCTTTAACATGGAAACACTTGAGAAAAGCAAGAGCTAGGAAATGGCTGTGTGAGTTATTTGTTGGTTGTGTCCAACTCTACCTTTAGAGAAAATAACTTCTACAACAAATAATTATGATAAATAATTTGGGGAGTGGGTAGCCTAGTGGTAGCATCATGGGCTTTGGCGCGGAGAACCCAGATTCAAGTCCCTGACACGACTCCTAGGTGAACCACTGTGGACCCCTGAGCAAGGTCCTTAGCCCCCACCAACTGCTGCCCAGGTGCCTTAAGTAGCAGCCCACTGCTCTCTGATACTCACAGTACAGAGATGGTGAAATGCAGAGCCCTGATCCCTCCCTCAGGGATCTTACCAAGATAGCAACAACAAAAAAATATATTGTTAAAGTTCAGATCTAAGATGATGTAGTGACATTAAAGGAGTCATCACCCGGAAGTCCCACTTTTTCACGTTAAAACATGTGTACTTGAACAGGACCTCAGTTATAACGTGCCAGAAACTCCGGAGAGTGAAAGTGACTTTGTCTTTGAGTGCGAGCTCTCTCTTTCACAAGAATCGGCCACAAGCACACGCTCACCAGAGTACACGAATTGGATTTCTTTCTCCCAATGACGTGAACGAGAGGCTGCTAGCTGCTAAGCTAGCGTCTTTAGCGCCACCTAAAAGCAGCTGATTACCTGCCACAGAGTAAATCAGCTTTGTCAGAATGGACGCCGGCGACGAGAAGGAGGAGGAGGAGGGGGGAGATTGCCATGCTGAGTTGCCTCGGCAGAAGTTCAGCAGTTTTCAGTGCTCTAACAGGAGGGACAGCTTAACCAGGGAGCAGTGGATTATATTTATCAGTGAGGATGTGCAGTCGGTAAGTGTTGTTGCTTGTGTAACTTATTATCTTTTGTGTCAGAGACCAGTAAACGATGGTTGATGAGCGGACAAGCTGCTAATGTAGCTACAGAAGCTAACACTGTTTGGTTAACTTCACGTCAGACGTCCGCTCCTTATATTCATCAGAGTCCAGCCCTTTTACTCCGCGGATCCTCTCTATCAACCGTACCGTTACGTTTTTATCACATTTTTCTCTGTTGGGACATCATTTCCTTCACCTGCTCTGTCCTGATAAAACTTTGTGTTGGCTTTGACGTTTGCCTCGTGAACACGCTTGCAGACAGGTCTAATTCTCGTGCGTGTTCTCGCGACAAACAAAAGTTACAATGAGCTCATTAAATTTTCCTCCCACCCAACTAGAATTAAAAAATTCATTTGAAGATAATTTAAGAAGGATTGTGTATGTAAAACAGCAGGTTATGACACCTTTACTTAAACGTGATATTTACGGCGGTATCAGGGTTGTGCGCGTTCCGGCGACTTGCTCGTTCTCAGCACATTGGCAGGTGAAGAGGAGAGCGAGTATTGCTATCTTCACCTTCTTGGTAGGGTTTAAAACTGATATCTGTGTCTGAGTTTCAGCTGTTGGCATGTTTTCAGACGCACGCTCTGTGTGAGACGCCATGCACGTTCATCCCATGGACGTGCGCGTGTCTGTGGGTGGTAGCACCACAGACAAACTCAGAACAGCTGTGACATGCTGTCATGTAAATCTGATAACTAACATCAGTTTAGTTTTTAATCCAAGAGCTCAATATAAACCTGTTCTAGAGGAAATGAGACCTGAAACCAGTTTGTGAGCTGATGCTGGATAGAAACCAGATCTAAATAAATTAACCTGACTATATAGGCAGTGCTGGGTCTGGTAGGGAAAACACTGGTTCGGGTATGTACATGTACGTATGTATGTATGAACTCGGCTATAATGTTAAATTTTAGTGAACTTGTTGGTAAAACACAAGACAGTTAATATTTGGGTATTTTTTCCATTACTGTACCGAGGAAAAAGCGAACCGTCACTTGTGTACCGAGGTACATACCAAACCGTGAATTTTGTGTACCATTACAGCCCTACCAGAATCCTTAAAAACTCGTCTGAAAACAACAAAAAGCAACAAGTGAAGTGGTCGATGTTTGGGCTGCACACAAGAAACAAACAATGCTGCTGTTTACGGTTCTGAAAGAACCAGATTGGATCCTTGCTGTTCTGAGAGTTTACTGCATTAAAGATCTCCTTCCACTGAAAAACAGTTTAAAAGTGCCATGACATCAAATTTCACTTTTCTGGGGTTTTGGGTGTATAATATGATCTATTGTGCACTGATGAGGCCATGTGAATGTCCTGAGTGAGAATCAAAGTTCCTGTTTATGGTCGATCAGCTTATGTAGTTATATCATTCCACGTGATTCAATTGCTCCAATAAGAGCACACTATCAAGTAAACAGCGCCCCCCTCCTAACGGTCTATGCACCATCCGCTTCGCTCCCCCTCCCTGTCTGATTCAACTGCGCGTGTGTAGCTGAGTAGTAACTTCTGTGCAGTCAGGTCTGGGTTTTCAAACAAATGGATTTAAAAGAAAACTTCTGCAGCAACACTGAGGGAGGGGGCCACAACCTTGTCATTACTTGTAAGTTTATTTATTTTCTAAATGCTGTCTTGTCTGATAAACGTAGCTGACTATCTGAACTGCCCATGTTGCTAGCAGTTAGCCTTTAACAAACTCCGACCACAGCATGACCCAGTTTCTCTAAGTAAGGTCATAGCCAAATAAGGTGTAGCCAATCAAAATGAAGTCAACGTGGTCTCCGGGTAAAGCTGCATATCATCACCGGACCCAACTGTTTTACTGAGGAAGTGAGGTCTGGCGTTTCAAAACAATACTCCGCTGTAAAAAATGCAGGTTTTTTTCTTTGGAGTATTTACATATAAAGTAATGCCAACAACATAAACTAGTTTTTAACTGCCATGTCATCACTCCTTTAAACAAATAAAGACACAACATCATAAATTAGTGGCATGACTGGAATTTAGGAAACCTTTAAGAAACTTATAGAACATGAAGTGAAATACAGTTGTATAGCTTCCTGTGAGTGTCTCAGGTCTTTCCAGGAAGCTGAACTTCCTTTCATTAAATGGATTTTATCATCCCAAACTGCTAATGAAGCTGAACTTTGATTAATTTTCTACCACTTTACAACATCTGGACGATCTGATCAGATATTATGTTGCTATTCGGTCTTTGTGTTCTGAAGATTAAAAACAGAAAGAAAAGAAAACCAGCAGGTTTATTTGCTTTACGTTCAGTTCAGTCTTGAAAACAGATCCTGGTCTAGTTTCATGTTTCCTGCTTTTAGAGTGGCCAGGACATGCGCGTTCTCGTGACGGTCAGCGGGGCGCGGCATCATCGTCTCATAATAAACTTATCTCTTAAAAAACAAAACACCACAAACCAACACGGAGGGCCAACTTCACGAAGGTCAAACCAACTTGTTTTTTAAGCACAAACTATTGAGACTATTTCCTCTAAGTTTAGCGTGGGGTTGCGGGCATAGACATCATATTCGTAGACACCCCATTGGACGCTGCTGGCCGCTAGGCTGACGTGCCTATCGGGCGGCCATCTTGGGTCAGACCACAGTTCAGACAGCTGCTGTCAGAATGAATGAAGGCTCCTCAGATCTCATATTAATCACATGTAAGACAACTAAAAATAAAATAAAATTTCACATTGAGCACTTAGATGACTACTATTTCAATGACCAAGACAAACTGGAAAAAAGACTTTATTTGGATAACATTTATTTATTTAGAACCAAAACAATTTAAACTCAAGTGAATAAAGTCAAACTTTATTCCTTTGATTCAAACTGGATTCAGAGTTCAGGAATCACTGATCAGCCTTCATGCAAAGTTCTGACACTGGATTTTATTTATTTACTTTTTCTTTCCTTTTCCCTTTGTAATGCCCTTTACTCTTTTGTATTACTATGTATTCCGTGTACATTCTTAACAAAATTTAATTTAGAATAAATGAATGAATGATTAATTAATCAATTCTTAATTAATAAGTGAGTATTAATGAATTTTTAAAAAATTAACTAATAACTCAATGAATTAATAATCAATGGATTAATTAACACATTATGAATTAATTAATAAATGAATGAATTACTTGATTATTACCTGATTTATTGATTAACTAAATTTTATTGTTGTCAGGCTTATAGTGTTTCAATAACACAATAAAAGAATGAATAAAACACACACACACATACATTTTTACACACATATGTATGATATATATATATATATATATATATATATATATATATATATATATATACATACACAATGTATATAATCACATGAGATCAGGTTTATATTCCTCGAAGAAAAGTGGAGCTGCTTTGCAGGTTTGCTACTGTCAATACATAAACAAAATGCCATATATAAGTTATGCAATCGTTTCATTCAGTCAGAAAGTCCCGTGCAGCCCGTAAAAGGGTGGCATTTTCAGTCAGTCCATTTATCTGGAAATCAGCTAAAAATTCAGCGGGTTAAGCAGGTCTGAACATGAGAAATACCACTTTCCTCAACAGGCACGCATTCCACTGACGGCAGCCTGGTCTGACCCAAGATGGCTGCTCTGTCTCATGCATGTCTCAAACCCGCGAATGCTGGGTCTATCGATGTCTAATGGGTGCGGGGACAACTTCACGCAGATCACTCCTCTACTGTGGCCGCGTGCACGGCCCCGCGGCGAACACGGAGATCACTTCAGGCCACGGACAGCGCGCACGTAATGAGACGTGTTTGTGTTTGTAAGCAGAAGAAATGTGGAGATATTTCATTTTAATCTTCCAGAAAACACCAAAAAGTATAAGTGTTTATTTAAGTTTCAAGTGAAACTTAGACTGATCTACTGACGTTTTACAGGAAAATAGCAGTTTTCCGATGAGCCAGAGAAACAGATATGACGCACGAACTGCGCACTTTGATAACCGACGGAGAATCAGTTTATTAATTCTTTCTTTCCACTCCACAGAGAGAAAACAAAGTCAGACCCTCTAACAGAAAAAGAACAATTGTTCACACTCACCTTTATTCACTGCGGTCAAGCCAGCCGCCTCTCGTTTTCACGTAGTCAAGCCAGCCGCTCTTAAATTTTGAGTGCGCTTCTGTCGTAGGCTTTACGGTATATGCACAGAAACCACTTCGTAGCATGGAACACAGGTTGTTTCTCTGTTTTCTCTGAATAGATAGTTTTGTGCAGCAAAATTCCATCCCAACATTTTATATACAACTGTATATAAATCAGAATTGGTGAATGAGTAATCATTTAGAGAAAAATGCTAATATTTACAGTAAAAAATACATAAAAAATCAATAAAGACCTAAAAAATCAAAAACTAATTGGTGTATCTTGGCCAGCTTGGGTAGTACTATAATCGTGACCTGGTTTGGGGTCAATAAGTCACATGACCTCAAAGGTATTGAGCAAAAATGCAAATATTTACAGTTAAAAAATACATTAAAAATCAATAAAGACCTAAAATCAAAAACTAATTGGTGTATCTTGGCCAGCTTGGGTAGTACTATAATCGTGACCTGGTTTGGGGTCAATAAGTCACATGACCTCAAAGGTATTGAGCAAAAATGCTAATATTTACAGTAAAAAAATACATTAAAAATCAATAAAGACCTAAAATCAAAAACTAATTGGTGTATCTTGGCCAGGTTGGGTAGTACTATAATCGTGACATGGTTTGGGGTCAATAAGTCACATGACCTCAAAGGTATTGAGCAAAAATGCTAATATTTACAGTAAAAAATACATAAAAAAATCAATAAAGACCTAAAATCAAAAACTAATTGGTGTATCTTGGCCAGCTTGGGTAGTACTATAATCCTGACCTGGTTTGGGGTCAATAAGTCATATAACCTCAAAGGTATTGAGCAAAAATGCTAATATTTACAGTAAAAAAATACATTAAAAATCAATAAAGACCTAAAATCAAAAACTAATTGGTGTATCTTGGCCAGGTTGGGTAGTACTATAATCCTGACATGGTTTGGGGTCAATAAGTCATATAACCTCAAAGGTATTGAGCAAAAATGCTAATATTTACAGTAATAAATACATTAAAAATATAAAAGACCTAAAATAAAAAAATTAATTGGTGTATCTGGTGCCGGGTTTGGTAGTACTATAATCCTGACATGGTTTGGGGTCAATAGGTCATATAACCTCAAAGGTATTGAGCAAAAATGCTAATATTTACAGTAAAAAATACATAAAAAATCTATAAAGACCTAAAATGACATAAAAATTGGTGTATCTTGGCCAGGTTGGGAAGTACTATAATCCTGACATGGTTTGGGGTCAATAGGTCACATGACCTCAAAGGTATTGAGCAAAAATGCTAATATTTACAGTAAAAAAATACATTAAAAATCTATAAAGACCTAAAATCAAAAACAAATTGGTGTATCTTGGCCAGGTTGGGTAGTACTATAATCATGACATGGTTTAGGGTCAATAGGTCATATAACCTCAAAGGTATTGAGCAAAAATGCTAATATTTACAGTAAAAAATACATAAAAAAATCTATAAAGACCTAAAATCAAAAACTAATTGGTGTATCTTGGCCAGGTTGGGTAGTACTATAATCCTGACATGGTTTAGGGTCAATAGGTCATATAACCTCAAAGGTATTGAGCAAAAAATGCTAATATTTACAGTAAAAAATACATTAAAAATCTATAAAGACCTAAAATCAAAAACTAATTGGTGTATCTTGGCCAGGTTGGGTAGTACTATAATCCTGACATGGTTTAGGGTCAATAGGTCATATGACTTCAAAGGTATTGAGCAAAAATGCTAATATTTACAGTAAAAAATACATTAAAAATCAATAAAGACCTAAAATCAAAAACTAATTGGTGTATCTTGGCCAGGTTGGGTAGTACTATAATCCTGACATGGTTTGGGGTCAATAGGTCACATGACCTCAAAGGTATTGAGCAAAAATGCTAATATTTACAGTAAAAAATACATTAAAAATCTATAAAGACCTAAAATCAAGAACAAATTGGTGTATCTTGGCCAGGTTGGGTAGTACTATAATCCTGACATGGTTTAGGGTCAATAGGTCACATGACCTCAAAGGTATTGAGCAAAAATGCTAATATTTACGGTAAAAAATACATTAAAAATCTATAAAGACCTAAAATCAAAAACTAATTGGTGTATCTTGGCCAGGTTGGGTAGTACTATAATCCTGACATGGTTTGGGGTCAATAAGTCACATGACCTCAAAAGTATTGAGCAAAAATGCTAATATTTACAGTAAAAAATACATTTAAAAAAAATCTATTAATACAGAAAATGACATATAAATTGGTGTACCTTGGCCAGGTTGGGTAGTACTATAATCGTGACCTGGTTTGGGGTCAATAGGTCATATAACCTCAAAGGTATTGAGCAAAAATGCTAATATTTACAGTAAAAAATGCATAAAAAATCTATTAATACCGAAAATGACACATAAATTTTGGTGTACCTTGGCCAGGTTGGGTAGTACTATCATCCTGACATGGTTTGGGGTCAATAGGACATTTGACCTCAAAGGTATTGAGCAAAAATGTTAATATTTACAGTAAAAAATACATTCAAAATCTATAAAGACCTTTAATAGAAAACTAATTAGTGTATCTTGGCCAGCTTGGGTAGTCCGTATAATCCTGACATGGTTTGGGGTCAATAAGTCACATGACCTCAAAGGTATTGAGCAGAAATGCTAATATTTACAGTAAAAAGTACATTAAAAACCTATAAAAACCTAAAATGACAAATTAATTGGTGTACCTTGGCTGGGTTGGGTAGTACTATAATCCTGACATGGTTTGGGGTCAATAGGTCACATGACCTCAAAGGTATTGAGCAAAAAATGCTAATATTTACAGTAAAAAGTACATTAAAAACCTATAAAAACCTAAAATAACAAATTAATTGGTGTATCTTGGCCAGGTTAGGTAGTACTATAATCCTGACATGGTTTGGGGTCAATAGGTCACATGACCTCAAAGGTATTGAGCAAAAATGCTAATATTTACAGTAAAAAATACATTAAAAATCTATAAAGACCAAAATAAAAAATTAAGTGGTGTTTTGTTTAATAGTGCACAGATGATAGAGAATGGAGAGATTTTTTTAACAAAGTGTATTGAGAAGTCCAATTGACAAAACAAGCTGCAAAACATGCAACCTACAACGATATTCCAAAGCTACATAATGAAGGAGAAGTTGCTCATCAAGCAGTTAGCTTTTCAGTGTTGCCAAGTCCCCTTGTTATGATAACAAGGGAACTTGGCAACACTGATGGAAACTGCTGGACAATTTGAGGTCGTCTGACCAACAGTGTTTAAAACTGAGTACTAGGCTACAACATAGGTCTTTATAGATTTTATTGCATTTTTTTACTGTAAATATAGCAATTTTGCTCAATACCTTTTGAGGTCATGTGACCTATTGACCAAAAAACAAGGTCAGGTTTATAGTACTGACCAAGCAGGTCAACATACACCAATTTGTGCTTGATTTTAGGTCTTTATAGATTTTTAATAAAAAAAAAACTGTAAAATTTGCATTTTATCTCAATAACTTTGAGGTCATGTGAGTATTTGACCCCAAACCATGCCAGATTTATAGTACTACCCAACCTGGCCAAGATACACCAATTATTTTTCTTATTTTAGGTCTTCATAGATTTTTAATGTATTTTTTACTGTAAATATTAGCATTTTTGCTCAATACCTTTGAGGTCATGTGACCTATTGACCCCAAACCATGTCAGGATTACAGTACTACCCAACCTGGCTAAGATACACCAATTAGTTTTGATTTTTAGGTCTTTATTGATTTTTAATGTATTTTTTATCGTAAATATTAGCATTTTTGCTCAATACCTTTGAGGTCATGTGACCTATTGACCCCAAACCATGTCAGGATTATAGTACTACCCAAGCTGGCCAAGATACACCAATTAGTTTTTGATTTTAGGTCTTTATAGATTTTTAATGTATTTTTTACTGTAAATATTAGCATTTTTGCTCAATACCTTTGAGGTCATGTGACCTATTGACCCCAAACCATGTCAGGATTATACTACTAACCAAGCTGGCCAAGATACACCAATTAGTTTTTTATTTAAGGTCTTTATAGATTTTTAATGTATTTTTTTACTGTAAATATTAGCATTTTTGCTCAATACCTTTGAGGTCATGTGACCTATTGACCCCAAACCATGTCAGGATTATAGTACTACTCAAGCTGGCCAAGATACACCAATTAGTTTTTGATTTTAGGTCTTTATAGATTTTTAATGTATTTTTTACTGTAAATATTAGCATTTTTGCTCAATACCTTTGAGGTCATGTGACCTATTGACCCCAAACCAGGTCAGGATTATAGTACTACCCAACCCGGCCAAGGTGCACCAATTAATTTGTCATTTTAGGTTTTTATAGATTTTTAATGTATTTTTTACTGTAAATATTAGCATTTTTACTCAATACCTTTGAGGTCATATGACCTATTGACCCCAAACCATGTCAGGATTATAGTACTACCCAACCTGGCCAAGATACACCAATTAGTTTTCCATTTTAGGTCTTTATAGATTTTTAATGTATTTTTACTGTAAATATTAGCATTTTTGCTCAATACCTTTGAGGTCAAGTGACCTATTGACCCTAAACCATGTCAGGATTATAGTACTACCCAACCTGGCCAAGATACACCAATTTAATTTTTTATTTTAGGTCTTATGTATTTTTATGTATTTTTACTGTAAATATTAGCATTTTTGCTCAATACCTTTGAGGTCATGTGACCTATTGACCCCCAAACCATGTCAGGATTATAGTCTACCCAACCTGGCCAAGATACACCAATTAACTTTCTATTTTAGGTCTTTATAGGTTTTTAATGTACTTTTTATCTGTAAATATTAGCGTTTTTTTTGCTCAATACACTTTAGTCATGTACTTATTGACCCCAAACCATGTCAGGATTATAGTACTAGCCAAGCTGGCCAAGATACACCAATTAGTTTTTTATTTTAGGTCTTTGTAGATTTTTAATGTATTTTATACTGTAAATATTAGCATTTTTGCTCAATACCTTGAGGTCATGTGACTTATTGACCCCAAACCATGTCAGGTTATACTACTACCCAAGCTGGCCAAGATATACTAATTAGTTTTTTCTATTTAAGGTCTTTATAGATTTTAATGTATTTTTTACTGTAAATATCAGCATTTTTGCTCAATACCTTTGAGGTCATGTGTCCTATTGACCCCAAAACCAGGTCAGGATTATAGTACTACCCAACCTGGCCAAGGTACAATCTTTCAATTAGTTATTTTTATTTTAGGTCTTAATAGATTTTAAACATTTTTTTTACTGTAAATGATTACTCATACACCAATTCTGATATATATACAGTTGTATATGTTAATGGAATTTTGCTGCACAAAACTATCTATTCAGAGAAAACAGAGAAACACCCCTGTGTTTCATACGAAGTGGTTTCTGTGCATATACCGTAAAGCCTACGACAGAAGCGCACTGCATTTAAGAGCTGCTGGCTTGACTACGTGAAAACGAGAGGCGGCTGGCTTGACCG
>JALJCO010010176.1:0-25194 GCA_023101725.1 Atherinomorus stipes | reverse complement strand
AAGAGCTTTACAGAGTAGCATGAAAACACCGGAAACAAACCGGTGAAAACAAAGGAAGACAAACAATAACAGGAAGTAAACAAAGCAATAATCTCAAAGCAGAGGGACACTAAATAAATAGTAGTTTCAAAAAGCTGAAGTGAGAGTAGGAGAGTGACAAGTTCTATGATGAAGCGTCTCTGCTGGCTCAGACATGAGGGAAAGACCCAAAACATCACCACGTACTGAAGAAGGGACGTGTTTTAAGTCTAACACACTGCAGTGTCACAACCAGCAGCAGTGTGGTAGGCCAGGACAAACACGGGAGAGGACACACCACTCCATGACAAAATGTTTTTATTTACCTCACACAAGTGTGTCTCAGTGATAAACAGGACAACAAAATAAATGTTTACATAAACAGGATTGTTATGAATGTCTTGTTGACCGAAGAGATCAACACAAAATTATTCTCTTCTTAGTGATCCACCTGTAGGTATCACCTTTAGATTAATAACGAAAGTAATGACATCGTGTTCGAGGGATTCGTGCAGTTCAGTTGATCTATAAGCACGCTTCATCAAGCAGACCATTTGTTCCACCTAGGAAAGAGGGCCCAGCAAGCAATGCCTCAAAACAAAACAAGCCAAACCTCAAGCAAGTGTAACAAAAATGACAAACAGAGCATCTCCAAAATATGCAGAGGATTTTTTGTTCGCCCTGGTTTGTAGAATATTTGTACCAATTTTCTTAAAGATTCATAGGGTGCAGTGGCAGGGCAGTCAAAATAGATGGAGTTGTACGATTTTGCCCAGAACATGCCCAAACAGCACGTAATATGTAAATGTCCACATTCCATTGGGTGGGGGATTGTAAAAATTTGGAGAGATTTTGAACATGTTCAGACCACCAAAAGATCCCCTGTTTTTGGATGTGGATGAAGCATAGAAAAATTAAAAAATATTCATTAAAAATAGAAAGTTGGTGTAATAATCATGGAAAGATTCATACATGAACGGAAGAGTTTTTGCAATGCTATGTATTTTTTAGGTTTATGTCAAATAAAACATTCAGATTAACAAATTGTTATATATCTCTAGCATTTAATGGGAAAGTATAAATAATTCTTATAAATCAATACTTTGAACAAACTTGTTCATATTGAAGATACTTCACTAGGCCTATTGAGACTATCAATTACAGAGATTCACATGTTGAGCTAATTTGCAGACTTGTGAAAAAGTAGAGTGTACGACTTGTCTGTAGAGCAAAAGTTTCAGTGAGTGAAATGTTCAGTGAATTCAGTGAATATATCCTCCAAATCTTAGTTCTGTAGGACAAACGCATGATTTTTCATCATATTCTGAAATTTGGAGGCGTGGCCACATTCAGAAGCTCATAAGTCGCGTCCACTTTTGACAATCATAACCATATTCTAGGATTATGTCCAGGATGTCTATGTGCATATACGCGGTGATTTTGGTGCATATTCGTGCAGGCGTTTTGGCGTTATAAACTATTATAAACTCCTCACAATTGTAGCGCACCCTAGATTTAGCTGAGTAGAATGTAGCATTATCATGTTTGTGTGACTTTATTGCAGCAGTCATTGATCAGCCTGTTCAGTTTTGTGAACATCAGCCTATTTGCAATATGTAACATCAAGGTTGTTTGAAATAATATTTTACCCTGTTTAAAACACCTAAATGTATTTATTAGTTGGCTATCCAAGTACTATTCCAAAATTGGAGCTTGTGTCTGAGAGAGGTGAAACCAATCAGGACCAGGTTTTGTGGGGGCGGAAGCAGACCAAAAGCTGCAATTGATTAAGTGTAACTGCACAATTAGAATGCCCACTCTATCATATAAGTGTATTTAGAGAAAGAAGATCCACTATGCTAGAAAATCACAGCTAGTTAAAGATTAAAGCTTGGGAGGTATTAGAACAGTGGAGTTGGAGGAAATAATTGGGACTTTAAATTTAAAATGGTTGAAAGAGCTTATGTTGAAGCCAGATTTAGTATGGTTCCACACCTGTTAAATCATTTTTTTAAATATTAGGTTGATGACAGTTGTTATTGAAATGTGATTTTTGAATCTCAAAATATCCTTTGTAAAATTCTGAGTTGCACAAGCAAGTTTCGACTTACTGGAAGATGGTATTTACCCATAATTTGCCCCCTCACTATGCCACCTTGTGGAATAACAAGGTAATTGTGATAAAAAGAAAATCATGTACTTGGTTCTGGTTTGGCCATGATATTGTCTTTGTACATGGTATTTAGGATACAAGTGTGGATTTGTTACATTTGCATGAATTTATGAACAAATGTAATATCAATGTCCCCCAAAGAACATATGAAAATTTGTCAAGCTGTGCCTCCAGCTTTGATACAGTTGATAAAAAGTTAATTATGTTTTTCAATGTCCACAGTGAACTCCAAATTGTTTAGATTTGTGGTTTGACATAAATACCATATTCATAAAAATAAATGGTGAAAAATATTGCTGAATATAAACGTTTTAAAGATGAATGTGAACTATTGTCCTCCATGAGATGTATTAAGAATCCAAACAAGAGCATTGATATAGTTTGTGATGCAGCAAAAAAAAGTTTGAACCTGTAATATTATTAATGTACTCATGTATTTCCCATTTAATTGTAGGGGAAAAAAAAATAATAATAATATTTAATTGTGAACTTTCATCATACTGTATGCATGGTGTTGCTTGTAATTGTGTGTGAGAAATAGTAATAAAGTTTATGTAAAAAACTAAAGCAAAACTGCACGATTCGACTGCAGTCTGATGGTTTGCGATGTTTGATGATCATGTGGTGTGGTCAAAGAGTTTCTACAACAAACATCTTCTTCAACATAAGCTGAAGAAGGTGTTTGGTGTGGTCACGTTTTCCGTAGCAGTGCATGCGCAGTCTTTCGTCCGGACAAGTTTCTAACCGGCATACAAGGACCACAATGCTTCACTTCCATCTTCGAATCAGCTGGGTTGTGACGTCATTTCCTACTTCACACTTGTTTAATCTGTTTTTAAATGTGAATAAAGGTTGAATTTATTGTGAAAAAAATAACATAAGAAGTCCGAAAGAAAGAACGAAAAGAAACAAGCAACCGTGGATTTTGATATGACTTTCATTGACATAGCGGTAAGCCGGCTTCCGGTTCATGCGGCGGAGGCGGTGTCGAGCATACGGCTGAGGAATAGCATTGCAGGTGGTACAGTCCGGCAGGTGGTACAGGCCAGCACCGCACACCCACAGGTAGAACCTATGGCTTGCACGTATTGTGGCAAAGCGGGCGCTGATTGGTTATGGCGATATTTGAATTGGATATACGTTGCGCAAGGACCGTTGGGTTAGCGCCATTTGTTGGTTTCATCAGGTCTGAATCAGATCGGTGTGTTATCTTCAATTGGCATTTTGTGGTATTTTATCTACTTTTCTTTTGTGAAGTGCAACGAGTGAAGACATCTTTGTTAAGGTAAGTTTTGTGTGTTTTTTCTTGTTTTTTTGAGGGGGGTTGGTAATTGTATTTGGTTCTGATTAACATTCTTTTTAGTGGGCTTCATTCGATGTCTGCAAATGGGCTGGAGACTGCCAAGAAAGGAGAAACTTTCAGATGATGGTTTGTTTTCAGTTAAAAAAGTTAGTCATGTCGTCAACTGGCTAATGCTAGGCTGCTAACTTTGTAATGTGCCGGTTACAAACAAACTTTAGTATTTTTATTATGAAGTTCGGCTTTTCACTACGGAGACTCGATCTTTTCGATCCATTTCTTCCTTAGCATTTCTTTAGTCTGGAAAGAAAACTTAAAGGCATATGCCGTTTGTGGGTGAAATAAAGTTTCCTACATCAGTCTTCTGAGTGGAACAAGTGGGCAGAACCGTTTTCTAACTGAGTCATTGGCAGCACTGACTGTAGCTTAGCTTAGCAATGTTGCTGTAAATTGTAGGTTCGAATAACATCATTTGGCGGAAAGTGAACTAATAAACACGATCCCCCCCTCCCAATGTGTTTTGTGATTCGCACATTCTGACTGGGTACAAACGAGAAGGCGATTTCACATCAAAAGACTGAGTAGACGGCATTTAGTAGGGAATTATATGCCGAGTCAAACACCGCTGTTAGTATCAAAGTCGGCACACATGCGCACTATTTTCAACTTCCGCAAAGAGGGTCACCCCCGGATGTTGCGTATGCGTGCTGTCTTTGTTACCATCCGCGGTGTTAAAATATTAAAGGCAAAGTTAAATGAGTCAAAAAAAGCCAATGTATCTAAAATATACTATGTAATCAGCGGTTGTGCAATTGCTTTAATTTGTAATAATGAAATAAATATGCTTGAAGTATAGGAAAATGGCTTATAATAAGCTTGAACCCTTAGTGCAATGTTACATTTCAAAATTTTTTTATTTGTTAATGACACCTTACAAATTACAGGATGAGAAGTCACTGAAATAATCTTGAACTTCAGAATAACTGTCAGTAATTGTGTGGAAAAGAAATATATTTCAGCTTGTTATGAGTTTGGAGGTTGCTTGAAAGGGAAGTAGAATCACAATGAAATGTCAATCAGTTGTACAGCCCTACTTTTTATAGTTGATTAAGAATTTAGTAAATAATGAGTTGATGTATTGAAATGTAATAAAAAGATTTTATGATGGAATATTGATTCTGTTCATGTAGATGCCTCGTCTGAAGGGTCACAATCGTTCTGAAGCGAGTCGTAATCGTGTGTCTCGCTTGCTGACGATGAGGGCTGGCCAAGAGCTTCCTCCCAGTATCAGTTGTAAAGGTATGTACATTTCTGTGATGGATAAGATCTTGTGTTATCATAATGCTTTTGATGGATAATGTCACTAAATGATGCTTATAAACACAATAATGACGAGAGAAGTAATTATTAGAATTTAGAATTTATTAAAATATATGATGAAGAAAAAAGGTGAGTATGTTAATGATTCTAGACACTAATCAAAATTATAAGATTTTTGATTGCAATTTAAGATGAATGAGCAAGAAATTGCTATGATCACCTTAAGAAATTATAAAACCTTGGCATTATCAAGATGATAGTAATACAGACTTACATTATGTAGCTGAAATTTCCTAAAATGTTTTCTCCTTTTTTTTTACCAAAAGGGCGTGGTACTGGTTTTCGTCACAAAGTTAGACATTGGGATGTGAGTGATTACACTGGGCGTCCTCACAAATTGGTCATCCCTGAGGAGTCTCCAGACAAGCAGGTATATTAATTTTTTATATCACCTATGTGTATTAAACTATTCAAAAGGATTGTTACTAATAGAAATTATTCTTTTTTTTTTGTGTATGTCTGTTTTTCCTAGTTTGTCCTCATTCTGGGGGATTCTCATTTGCGTGCGATTGCAGACCAAATCGTTCCCATGCCAGTATGCAACTACTCTTACGGCGTGATGTCCAGCCCAGGAGGATCTGCTGATCATCTTCGTACAGAGGTTTGTGGAGGGAAATTTTAAAGCTTTATTTTTTATTAGGAAACATGTTTAGCTTAACTAGTTTAGAAAGTAGTTGGTTAGCATAAAGAGTTAATTGCGCCTGAGACAGTGTAATCAAGCCATTGTTTTTGCAAAACATATTTATATCTTAAAGGCAATTTAAAACACTTTCCTCATCACTCTGAGACATGAGGTTGACACTTCCTGTGATCCACTCAATCCACTTTCTTCCGTGGCTGAACCATTGTTTGCTGCCTCTATACATGCAAATGACGTGTGTAGCAAGTATATATCTCTTGTGAAGTATGGAAGGGGAAACTTCTGCTCTGGAAAGCAGTGTCCTCATTTGGATGTCTTGTTGATGAGTGAGACAGCTCTTTTGCGCTGCATAAGTCTAAATAAATTACTGTGTGATTTTCTCATTGAGATTCTTGATTTTTTTTTTTTTCTTACACAACAGGTTCTGAATCTCAAGCTTCCTCGTACACCAGATGCAGTCTGTGTTCTGGCTCCCAGTAACAACCTCACGAGCAGTTCTACAGTTGAGCAGGCGGGTCAAGGTTTTCATCGTTACCTGGCAACAGTCTGCAGTCTTTGGCCAAAGGCAAAGGTATGTGAAAATTTTTTGTTTTGATATTGTGTCATTTACTGAATTATTTTAGCAATGACTGAATGCATATTTTCCCCACTAGGTTTTTGTTGTGGACTTTCCACCGCGTCTCACAGTGAAAGAATGGTACCAATGCAGTATGAGGGAAGAGTTTCATCGGCAGGCCAAACGTCTTCGTAAGTTTTGTTTTAAAAGAAAATGTCATGCTGAATTAGCTGTAATATTTTTTTCTAACAGCAGCTAAAATGTTTTTTCTTTTATAGTCTTTTATGAAGGAATTTAATGTAGAAACCTATTGAAATTGATGTATTATGTGATTGATAGATGTGACATATTTCCACATCGACGACCATTTTCCTCTGGATCAGCTGGAGTTGTGGAGCCCTGATGGGGTAAGTGGGGATGATTGTATGCTTGTGATAAGACATGTTTATGTATTTTTATTTCCCATGAAATGTTGCATCAATAATGATGTCATACTTTGTTTTTGCTTTTGTAGGTACATCTCAGTGACAATGTTGGGATGAAGCTCCTGGTGAAGTTGCTGTTTGAGTTCACGTATCGACACCTGGAGACACCACCTCCTCCACCACCTGCACCACCAATCTTTCGCATAGTGTCTCCTAAACCAGTTTTGCCCAAGAGGTCTCCCAGAGTTGTTGTGAAGAAGGAGGTTCTCGCTCCTCGTCCTACGCCTCCCAGACGGATGCTGGTAGAATCAGGCAGGAAGGTAATAGGATTGATTTTAATTTATGTGTTTATGATAGAATTTAGTTTAATGTACATAATGATGTGACTCATTTGACTTTTGTATTTGGCATTTATAGAGGAACCATTCAGGGGGAAGTCAGCATGATTCTGCTTCATCCAAAAAGACTATGGTTCACAATGAGGTTTGTTCTTTTCTGACACTGTTATGATATTGATATAGATTGTGATGAATATTTGTGATGATGGCTAAATTAATGACAGACAAATTGTTTGAAGTTATAATGTAATATTATATTTTACAGTCAGATGGCACGCAGGTGACTTTAATGGACTGTTTCATTCCATTAAATCCTGTCCGGTTCTCCGCATCAATTTTGACAGTCGTGGAAACAGTTTCTCCATCGGCGCTGTGCAACTTTCCTCCTGGCAATGCGGTAAATAGTTTCAGACGCTCGATTTGTGGAGGAATCATTTAACATATCTGTCACAGGTATATTGAAAGTCTGTTTGTTTTTGGGTTTTTTAAGACTGTGCCAGAGGTCTGTCGCCCTAAAACTGCTATCAGGAAGCAAAGGCATTCTAAACAGCAGGTAAGTCATGCTTTAATGTAATAGTAATGTAATTCATTCAATTGATATGTGTTACACTATAAAACAGTGCTGATACAAGCATTACTTCAACCCTTTTCTATTTTATAGAGGCCACCTACAGTGTGTGATCCTGTGCCTGTTGGTGGGAAGCAAGATGTTGCAATGGATAAGGTTGGTGCAGATTTGACAATAATAATCCCTGACTTGTATGAAACACTTGTATTACTCCAGGGTGAATTAAAAGTTGCCCATGCAGTCTTGTCACTTGAAAAAGTGGACCCAAGAGTTTTCTACTTGACCCAATGATTCTCTGAATCTATCAGCACTGACTTTAGCATAGCTTAGCATAGTTGCTATAATCTGGCAGATCCAACTAAGACCACTTGATGAAAGTGACCTAATTAACTTGAAATTTATTCTAATTACCTTTTGTGACCTGCACATTCTGATTGAGTACAAATAAGAAGCTCATTTCACATGAAAGTACTGTGTAGGCAGGATTCAATAGGGGAAGTATATGCTGCTGAATTACAGGCCAATCACAGGAAAGCACTGCAAATATTATCAATAGCAGCACACCAAAGCAGCATCCCCAACTTATGTACACGCGGTTTCCACCAAGTGCTGTGCATGCGTGATGCCTTTGCTACTGTTTGTGGTGCTTTCTTTTAATTGGCATGTACTGTCACAGCATATAGTTCCCCTATTAAATCCTGCCTACTCAAAACTTTGTGAAATCTGCTTCTCCTTTTTATACTCAATCAGAATGTGTGGATCAGAAAACATAATTGGGAAAAATGTCTAGATAATTGGTTCACTTTAGCCAAGTGGTGCTATTTAGGAAACATTAGATAACAGCAATTACGCTAAGCTAAGCTGAAGTCAGTGCTGCTAGATTCAGAGAATGACAGAGTTAGCTAGAAAATGCTTTGTTCACAGATTCAAATCAGAAAACTTTGAGGGACAGCTAAATTTCCCAAGGGGTGGAATCTACCTGTTTTAACCATTTTATTTAAAGGTCACATAAAGTTTCCAATGTCAAAGGTAGTTGGAGGGTTGAGTTCAACATTGCTTAATTTAAAACTGCTAAATCCATAATCATGATAGTGTATAATTTTCTTCTACAGTTACAGTTGTGTTATTTGTAAAGTGATTGACATTTTTTATTTAACAGGTTGAGGCCACTCCAAACCCAGTTTCTGCCAGCTGTGTTGAGCCCACTCCAAACCCAGTCTCTGCCTGCTGTGATGAGCCCACTCCAAACCCAGTCTCTGCCAGCTGTGATGAGCCCACTCCAAACCCAGTCTCTGCCAGCTGTGATGAGCCCACTCCAAACCCAGTCTCTGCCAGCTGTGATGAGCCCACTCCAAACCCAGTCTCTGCCAGCTGTGATGAGCCCACTCCAAACCCAGTCTCTGCCAGCTGTGATGAGCCCACTCCAAACCCAGTCTCTGCCAGCTGTGATGAGCCCACTCCAAACCCAGTCTCTGCCAGCTGTGATGAGCCCACTCCAAACCCAGTCTCTGCCAGCTGTGATGAGCCCACTCCAAACCCAGTCTCTGCCAGCTGTGATGAGCCCACTCCAAACCCAGTCTCTGCCAGCTGTGATGAGCCCACTCCAAACCCAGTCTCTGCCAGCTGTGATGAGCCCACTCCAAACCCAGTCTCTGCCAGCGGTGATGAGCCCACTCCAAACCCAGTCTCTGCCAGCGGTGATGAGCCCACTCCAAACCCAGTCTCTGCCAGCTGTGTTGAGCCTACTCCAAAACAAGTGTCTGCCAGCTGTGTTGAGCCTACTCCAAAACAAGTGTCTGCCAGCTGTGTTGAGCCTACTCCAAAACAAGTGTCTGCCAGCTGTGTTAAGCCCACCCCAAAAGAAGTCTCTGCCTGCTGTGTAAAGCCCACCCCAAATCAAGTCTCTGCCTGCTGTGATGAGCCCTCCCCAAAACAAGTCTCTGCCTGCTGTGATGAGCCCACTCCAAATCAAGTCTCTGCCTGCTGTGATGAGCCCACTTCAAATCAAGGCTCTGCCTGCTGTGATGAGCCCACTCCAAATCAAGTCTCTGTTTGCTGTGATGAGCCCACTTCAAATCAAGTCTCTGCCTGCTGTGATGAGCCCACTTCAAATCAAGTCTCTGCCTGCTGTGATGAGCCCACTCCAAATCAAGTCTCTGTTTGCTGTAATGAGCCCACTCCAAATCAAGTCTCTGCCTGCTGTGTAAAGCCCACCCCAAACCAGGTGTCTGTTTGTGATGCAACCCCCACCTGTCCAGAAGCTGTTCCCATGACTAGCCAAGTGACCACGAACAGTGGTTTGCACTGCACTCAAGTAACCACCAAAGGTAAGGATGTGTCCAATGAGTGTTTTTGTTCTACAGGTACGCCACCTTGTCTTGTCCCAGGGACTATTGTCTATAATATTTCTGACAACGTTGATGATCTTGTAATTTCATATTACCTTTAGTATCATCCAGATGATAACAATAGTGATATAGATTGATATTGGATTTCACTAGAATTTCCTGAAATAAGTTGGCCTTCTTGTATTCTTAACAGGGTGTGGTACTGGTTCATGTCACAAAGTGAGACACTGGGAAATGAGTGATTACACTGGGCGTCCTCACAAACTAGTCATCCCTGAGGAGTCTTCCGATAAGAAGGTATATCACATGTTTCAATTTAGAAATATAAATATTAATACAATCAAAAGCATTGTTAGTAATAACAAATAATTATGTCTTGTGTATGTCTGTTTTTCCTAGTTTGTACTTATTCTGGGGGATTCTCATTTGCGTGCAATTGCGGACCAAATCGTTCCCATGCCAGTCTGCAACTACTCCTTTGGCTTGATGTCCACCCCAGGAGCTTCTGCTGATCATCTTCGTACAGAGGTTCTGAATCTCAAGCTTCCTCGTACACCAGATGCAATCTGTGTTCTGGCACCCAGTAATAACCTCACCACCAGTCGCTCAGTTGACCAGGCGGGACAAGCTTTTCATTGTTACCTGGCAACAGTCTGCAGTATTTGGCCAAAGGCAAAGGTATTTGAAAGGGTTTTATTTTTATATTGTGTCATTTTTTTTCAATTAGTTGAGCAATGACTGAATGCATTTTTTTCCACCAGGTTTTTGTTGTGGACTTTCCACCACGTCTCACTGTGAAAGAGTTGTACCAATGCAGTATGAGGGAAGAGTTTCATCAACAGGCCAAACGTCTTAGTAAGTTGTGTTTTACAAGAAAATGTCATGCTGAATTAACTGTAATATTTTTTATAACAGCAGTGAAAACATATTTTCTTTCCGTCTTTTAAAACAATGGCAATTTAGAAACCTTTTTTATTTTATTTTATTTATGCGATTTATAGATGTGACATATTTCCACATCAATGACCAATTTCCTTTGGATCAGCTGGAGTTGTGGAGCCCAGATGGGGTAAGTGGGAATGATTGTATGCTTGTGATAAGACATGTTTATGTATTTTCATTTCCCATATAATGTTGCATCAATACTGATGTATTTGCTTTTGTAGATACATCTCAGTGACAATGTTGGGATGAAGCTCCTGGTGAAGTTGCTGTTTGAGTTCACCTATCGACACCTGGAGACACCACCTCCTCCACCACCTGCACCACCAATCTTTCCCATAGTGTCTCCTAAACCAGTTTTGCCCAAGAGGTCTCCCAGAGTTGTTGTGAAGAAGGAGGTTCTCACTACTTGTCCTGCACCTCCCAGATCGACGCTGGTAGAATCGAGCAGGAAGGTAATAGGATAGATTTTAATTTATGTGTTTATGATAGAATGTAGTTAAATGTGCAGAATTGTGTGACGCATTTGGATTGTGTATTTGGCATTTATAGAGGAACCATTCTGGTCGAAGTCAGCATGATTCTGCTTCATCTGAAAAGAGGATGGTTCATAATGAGGTTTGTTATTTTCTGACACTGATATATTAATATAGATTGTGATTAAATTTTGTGATGATGGCTCAATTAAGGAATGACAAATTGTTTGAAGTTATAATTATTATATTTTACAGTCAGATGGCACTCAAGTGACTTTGAAGGACTGCTTTATTCCATTAAATCCTGTTCGATTCTCCACATCAATTTTGCCTGCTGTGGAAAAAGATTCTCCATTAGCGCTGTACAACATTCCTCCTGGCAAAGCGGTAAATATTGTGCAGATTCTTGATTTGTGGAGGAAACATTGAACATATCTGTCACAGGTATATTGAAAGTATGTTTGTTTATGGGTTTTTAAGACTGTGCCAGAGGACTGTCGCCCTAAAACTGCTGTCAGGAAGCAAAGGCAAGCTAGGCAGCAGGTAAGTCATGCTTTAATGTAATTCATTTTTATGTGTTACACTACAAAACAGTGCTGGTACATATATGTTTCTCCCCCCTTCTATTTTGTAGAGGCCACCGACAGTGTGTGATCCTGTGCCTGTTGGTGTGAAGCAAGACGCTGCGATGGATAAGGTTGGTGCAGAATTGACAGTAATAATCCCTAACTTGTATGAAACTCTTGTATTACTCCTGGGTGATTTTCAAGTTGCCCATGCAGTTTTCTCACCTAAAAAAGTGGACACAAGAGTTTTGTAATTGATCCAATCATGGACTGAATCTAACAGCACTGACTTTATCATAACTTAGCATAGTTGCTATAAGCTGGCAGATCAAACTTGCACCGCGTGATGAAAGTGAGTGAATTAACTAGGAACTTTTTGTAATTACGTTTTGTGAGCTGCACATTCTTAGTACAATTAAGAAGCTCATTTCACATGAAAGAACTGAGTAGGCAGGATTCAATAGGGGAAGTATATGATGCTGAATTACAGGCCAATCACAGGGAAGCACTGCAAATATTAACAAAAGCAGCACACCTGAGCAGCATCCTGAACTTTTGTACACATGGTTTCCGTCAAATGCTGTGCATGTGTGATGCCTTTGCTACTGTTTGTGGCGCTTTATTGTAATTGGCATGTACTTTCACAGCATTTTGTTCCCCTATCAGATCCTGCTTATTCAATACTTTGAGTATAAAAATGAATAGCTGATTTCACAATCAGAATGTGTGGATCACAAAACATATTTGGGAAAAATTTCTTGATAATTGGTTCACTTTTGGCAAGTGGTGCTATTTGAAACATTAGATAACACAGGGTTCCTGCGGATCCTTAAAAAGTCTTAAAAGGCATTGAATTCATAAATCTAAAATTAAGGCCTTAGTTGGCATTAAAATGTCTTAAATTCATATTTCAAAAGTCTTAAAAATTTTAACATATGATTAGAAAGCTTTCGTCATTGGAAGTAGTTTCAAATTTTGAAAGAAATAGTAATATTTATTTATTTTAAATAATTTACCAAATGACACCCGTGGTAACATTGCGCAATCACAATAGCAAAACCAACAAAACAGTGACGGTTGCAGCCGGGACTCTAAAATCAGGTGCACGTTGTTCATGATGCAGCTACTTTGGGGGGTGAGTGATTGAGTTCTTCGTTAATAGACTAAAAAATCTAATCTTATTTATGTGGTTTACATGACTGCATGTCATCGCTGCTCTGTGTCGCGCTCAGCTCTGTTTCTCTGTGATGTGACACGTGTCTGCGTTGCGAGCAGACGCGTTGCAGGACAGAACGCGCTCAGAAAACACGTCAACTACCTGAAACTCAGACACAAATATCAACGTTTTAAAGCTCTGCCAAGAAGGTTGAGATAGAAAGACTCGCACTCCTTTCCAGTTGTGTAATATGCGGAAAACGTTGTGTATGTTGTGGGAACGCGCACAGCTGAAGCCTCCATGGCTTAGATGTAGGCAACATTGTGAGATCCCTCAATGTGCACCAAAATTAGGCTTTTAAATATGAAATGCTTCACAAAAAAAAAAAAAAAAAAAAAATCCGGGGAGCCTGCCGCTGGACCCCCCCTAGACAGGCTGTATCCTTCTCACCTTTTTCAGCCCTGACCCGTTTTCATGTCTGTGAAAGCAGCGGTACTGTTGTCTCTGAACACCAATCATTCATATTCACTTATTCTGTGAAAACACTTAAAAGAGAGCTGAAGACTTATTCTGTGCAACGCTCCCAGACTCTGACATTAATCACTCGTTTGCACGCGGTTCTGACAAGACAGACATGAAAAAGCGTAAACACTAATGATTATAATGTGTTTTATGATGCTAGATTGCGACAAAACACTTCATGAATGCAGCAGAATGGTTATTTGAAATGAATACCTCTTTTCCTGTACTGTTTTTTTTCTGAGGATTCATGATAAGTACATCCTTCTATGTATTTTCCATGTCTTCAACTTGGGAAATGTTTTTCCAAATGAAAGTTTTTCACTGGGTCAAAAAGTCACGTTTTATATTAACATAATCATTTGGGTCAAATTGTTTCTAACCCTGTGTAAATGATGTAGTGCCCCCCGCCCCGCCAGTCTGTGTTAATTGTGAAGTTGGTCTTAAATTTAATTTCAAATGGCATTAAAAAAGTCTTAAAAAGTCTTAAATTTAACTTCCCTTAAGCTGTAGGAACCCTGTAACAGCAACTATGCTAAGCTAAGCTGAAGTCAGTGCTGCTAGATTCAGAGAATGACTGAGTTAGCTAGAAAATGCTTTTGTTCACTTATTTAATTCAGAAGACTGTGGGGGACAGCTAAATTTCTCCAAGGGGTGGAAAATACCTGCTTAAACCTTTTTATTTAAAGGTCACATAAAGTTTCCATGTCAAAGTTAGTTGGAGGATTGAGTTCAACATTGCTTAATTTAAAACACCTAAATTCATAATCATTATGGTGTATAATTTTCTTCAACAGTTGCAGTTGTGTTACTGTAAAGTGATTGACATTTTCCTATTTAACAGGTTGAAGCCATCCCAAGCCAAGTGTCAACCTGTGATGCAAACCCCACCTATCCAGAAGCTGTTCCCATGATGATCCAAGCGCCGAAGGATGGTGGTTGGCACCGCACTCAAAAAACCACCAAAGGTAAGGATGCGTCTAATGAGTGTTTTTGTTCTACAGCTACGCCACCTTGTCTTGTTCCAGGGACTACTGTCTATTTTTTTGACAACGTTGATGATCTTGTAAGCATGGGAAGAGCTGTTGTAGCAGCAGTGAAACATAAAATATCTCCTGTTTGTACATGGCGACCATCTGATGTGGATGAAGTCAGTGTTGAAGGAAGAAAGTTGGCAGACTTTGTGGCTAAGGAAAGCCCAAAAGGCCAAAGAAAAGAGCTGTGCAAGTTGGTAGTAAAACACATTTTATTTGGTAAGAGGTGGGAGGTAAAGACGGGCCAGAGAGTTGGTGGAGATGTAATGTCTCACTTGGAATCTGACTTCTTTGAGAAGTTGCAAGAGTACTTGCTTCGGGATGGAATGTGTATTTTGAACCTCCAGCACGCAGTTAGTCTGATAATCCACCACAATGACTATTTTGTGCTTGTAGATTTTGGGAGACGTAATAATCATGGTTATGCAACAGATATTGGAACATCTGTTGTTGTGTTTAAAAGTTGCTTCACTGACCTGATGGTACACCTGAGGAACCTGCAGCAATCCTTGGCTGCACAGTGGTACACTTTTAGCAGGATTGTTGTTATGGGAAGTGTTGTTGATCTGGATGTAAACACAGATCTGATTTCTTCAGAGGAAGAATCTACACATGACAGACAAGATACCAGTTCTGTTTGTTATGCCAGATCAATTAGGGGAACATTTCACCAGGGTGATGTACGTTTTGTTTATGGTGGTCTACAATGTATGGCAGTCAGTTTGTTGGCTATGGTGAAACATACAAAAGAAAGTGTGTTTACATGGCAGACTGACACTTTAGATGAAGTTGTCATTTTGGGGGATAAACTTTACACTGAACTGCGTGATAACAAGCAAATCAGCTGTGGAGCAAAACTACTCTGTGTTTTGGATTTGCCCAAAAACAGAGTCATTGATGGACAGCTGTATGACTTTGAGCATGGGCATTATGTAACTGGGGAAGTAGGTGTTAATGAGGGAGAGCTTATTGATGGAGTTGTGTGCACTACTCTCAGTGATGGGTTGGAAAAGATGTGCTCAAAGTATAACACCTGCTTCCTGACACTGAGTGGCAGTACCTCTGCCATCATCAGTGAAGACGGGAAGTATGCTGTGGTGGATTCTCACGCAAGAAGTGTAGATGGAATGGTGGATGAGAGGGGAAAGAGTGTTGTTGTGTACTTTGATAGTCTTGAGCACGTTTGTAACTACATACAGAGGTTTTCTAAGTCTATAAAAACAAACAAAACCTTTGAGATCAGTGGGGTTAATGTGGTTTGCCGACTCCCTCAAACTGAAAGTCTGCAAGTGTGTTCAGCTGTAAGATCTAATGTACAGTCAAAAACAACAGAATTTGGCTCAAGTTTAGGTCAGTGCAATGACCATGATATTTTGACCTCTAACACTTGTAAAGCTGAAAAGCGAAGAATGTCCTTAAGAAAGTCATCATCGAAGAAGACCAAAATGTTTGATGCTCACCAGGTCAACTGTGATGTTGAATTTGTTGGCGATATTCAGGCTAGAAGTTTGGAGTTCAACCCCATTTCAACCGAGGTTGCAGAGTCTTTGTGTAAACTGCTGAATATTGAGTCAGAAAAGGTTGATAATGCTGCATCATCTGCAGGTGGAGTTTTGGGTGTGCCTTGTCTGACAGAGAAAATTGTTGGTGATGGTAACTGCTTGTTTAGAGCTCTGAGTCAACTGATAAGTGGAAGTCAAAAAAACCATAGAAAATTTAGACTGGCTGTCGTCAAGCAGTTACGTAATAATCCTCTGAAATACAAAAGTGTTTTGAGAGAAGAATATTCTTCTGTTTCACAGTACCTCCGATTGTCTGAAATGGATTTGGTTGGCAAATGGGCAACAGAAGTTGAAATTCAAGCAGCTGCTGATTTTTTAGGTGTTAACATATTCACATTTTGTGAGAATCGCTGGCTTGAATATAGTTGTCAAGATCGTTTACTCTCAAATCATGGGTTATACATTGCTAACAGCAGTGGGAATCATTATGAGGCTGTTGTTTGTGTGAATAAACCTCAAACAGAAACATGTTATGGTCACTGTAAAGTAAAGACTATTTTGAAAGGGTACAGTCTAAGACAACACAAAGTTGTTGGTGCAACTGTTGCTGTAGATCATTTTGATAACTTATCAAACACAGAACCATGCAAGCAAGTTAAAGACACGACACATGTGACTTTCAATATGGGATGCTCTAAAGGTGGTTCCGGCCCATCAAGGTATCTAAAAAGTAAAAAGACTTCAAAAGCAAGGTCAAATTATCACTTGCTTTATAAAGAAAAAGTAAAAGTGGCTATGAAAAAGTTGTATCAACATAACATCTTGCATAGAGAAACTAAGAAGGCTAACTTCAACAAAATGTATAAACAAAATCTCATATTTCAGAATAAACTAAAGGAAATAAGAAAAATACAATACTGTGATGCTAACATAAAAAAGAATAAGAAACTACAGAGTATTTTAAAGTATAGAAAGGATATGGTCCATAAAGAGAGAGTAAAAAAACGAAGCATCACAAAATACCAAAATGATTCCATTCATAAAGCAAAGGTAAAAAACAGAAGCATTACTAAATATAAAAATGATTTTGTTCATAAAGAAAAGGTAAGAAACCAAAGCATCAATAAATATAAAAATGATTCCATTCATAAAGCCAAGGTACAAAACAGAAGTATCACTAAATATAAAAATGATTCCATTCATAAAGCCAATGTAAAAAACAGAAGCATCACTAAATATAAAAATGATTCCATTCATAGATCAAAGGTGAAAAACCAAAGCATTAAGAAATACAGAATAAATCCAATCCACCGAAATTTAACCAAAGCAATGAGCAAAAACAAATATCACTCTTCTCCAGATCATCAGAGAAAAATAAAAGAAGCAATTAAAATGAAAAGACATCAAATTAAAGAACATTTGCAAGAGTTTAACTTTGTCATTGAGCAATTCACCAATAAAGTTAAAGACGGCCCTGTTTTTGTTTGTAGTTGTTGCCATAGGTTGCTCTTTAAACATCAAGTCTTGCATTGCAAACCAGATTATTATCAAAAAGTTACATTGATGGCAGACCTAGCAAAACAATGCATCAGTGATGACTACCTTCACAAATGTAATGATGATTGTGAAATGCCATGTCAGTTGTTAGAAACTTCTCGTGGTAAGTTATGGATTTGTCATAGCTGTCATCATAAGATTGCTAAAGGAGAGATGCCTCCTGAATGTGCTGCAAATAACTTGCAGCCTCATTCTATTCCTCCTGATTTGGCACATTTGAATAGCTTAGAGCAGCATCTGATTTCACTACATATACCTTTTATGAAAATTTTAGCATTACCCAAGGGTTCGCAAAGGGGCATTCATGGCCCATGCACGTGCATTCCTGCTAATCTAGTGGAAACGTGTAACTTGTTGCCACGTTCAAATATGGAGGGATCCTTATTGGCTGTGAAATTGAAAAGAAAACTGACATATAAAGGCCATTATGAATATCAGTTTGTTGATGTCCTTCATTTAAAGCAAGCACTACAATATCTGAAACAAAACAATATACATTATGCTGATGTAACATTTAATGAAGCTTGGATAAATGAATTTTCTCGGGAAGTTGAAGGTGACCATTTACAAAAAGACAGTATTGGTATTTCAGAGGATAATGCTTCACCATCAGCTGATGGGGAAGATGAGCTTTTGCACGATCGACAACAGCATGGAATGTATCAAGATACGTGTCTTATGCCTGTTGATATTGGTCAAGAAGCACTTGATCAGTATTTTGATGACATATTAAACCTGGCTCCAGGAGAAGGCAACAACCCTGTTAAATTACTTTCTGATAAAACAAATGAAGCTAAATGTTTTCCAGTTTTGTTTCCTTTAGGAAAGAACACCTTCCATGAAGTTAGGCCACATCGTTTAACTTTATCCCGTTATTTTAATAATCGACTTTTACTTGCTGATGGAAGATTTGCTCAAAATGTAGAATACATCTTCTTTGCACAATACATGTCCGAGTTGGAGCAAGTTTTGTCTAATGTGTCGATAGCATTGCGTAAAGGAAAGACTAGTACATCTCCAAATATTGGCAACATATTAAAGAACGAGGACTCCTTGAAGAAGATGTTGGAGTTTGATGATGGCTACCGTTTCCTTAAACCGATCAGAGGTACACCTGCTTTTTGGCAGTCAGCACAACGGGACCTTTTAGCTTGTGTTCGTCAGCTTGGTGTTCCTACGTGGTTTTGTTCTTTTTCATCTGCTGATATGCGTTGGACAAATCTACTCGAAAGTATATTGAAACAGGAAGGACGAACACAAACAGTCGAAGAGTTGCAGTGGGCTGATAGGTGTGACCTCTTGCGTCGTAATCCTGTTACTGCAGCACGTATGTTTGATTTTCGTTGGCATTGCTTTTTGCGTGAGGTTCTGATGTCTCCTTCTCATCCCATAGGTGAAATAACAGACTACTTTTATCGCGTTGAATTTCAGCAGCGTGGTAGTCCTCACATACATGCTTTATTTTGGGTAAAAAATGCACCATTCATTGATAAAAACACTGATGAAGACGTGGTCACTTTTATTGATAAATACATCACCTGTGAATTACCCCAAGACACTGATGAGTTATTTGAAGTTGTTACCACTGTTCAGCAACACTCCAAACGCCATTCAAAAACATGTAAAAAGAAAAAAACTGTGTGTCGTTTCAATTTCCCTAGACCTGCTTCAGGTCGAACATTTATATCTCGAGGCCCAAATTATGACAAGAAGTCTTGCAAGTGTAAGATTGATGAAGCAAAAGAAGACATTCAGTGTACATGTGAGACACAGAAGCAAAAGAAAAAAGGAATGGATAAAGAGTCTGCTAATGACATTTTGACCAAAGTCAAGGATGCCATTTTGGATGAAACTAAACACTTCACCAGTGTTGAACAGTTATTTAACAGTTTACATCTGACTCAGGATTTGTTTGAGGAAGCATATAAACGATCTGGTCGAACAACACAAGTTGTGCTGAAAAGGCAAGTGAATGAGGTCTGGATTAACCAATACAGTAGACCACTTTTAAAAGCGTGGAATGCTAATATTGATATCCAGTTTTGTGTTGATGCATATGCATGTGTGGTTTACATAATCTCATACATGTCAAAAAGTGAACGTGAAATGGGGCTGTTGTTGGGAAATGCACAAAGAGAAGCTGCCAAAGACAATAATCTTAGTGCTAAAGATGCACTGAAAAGTCTAGGCACTGTTTATTTGCATAACAGAGATGTGAGTGCACAGGAGGCAGTGTACAGACTGACAAACATGCACCTGAAGGAATGCTCAAGAAAAGTTGTGTTTGTGCCTACTGGTGATAATGTTGTGAAGATGAGTTTGCCATTGAGTGTCTTAAAAAACAGAATGTCATCACAGGATCTTACAACTGAAAACATGTGGATGACTAGTTCTATTGATCGATATAAGAACAGGCCAAGTACTGAAGAATTTCATAACATGTGTCTTGCAACATTTGCTTCTGAATATCGTGTGTTGTCCAAAAATCAAAAAAGTCCAAATGCCATTAGGTTACTGAATAATTTCGGTTATGTAGTCAAGCGTACTCGTACGCAGCCTGCTGTTGTTCGTTATGCACGTTTTTCTGAAACAAAGGACTGTGAAAAATTTTTCCAGAGTATCATCCAGCTGTTCCTGCCATATCGGTTAGATACAGATCTAAAGCCACCACACTTTGCTACATTTAAAGAGTATTATGATGGTGGCTCTGTAAGGTTCATAGATGGAACACTACATTCAGTGAAATCTGTTGTAGATTTGAACAGAAATCTATTTGAACCAGACGCTAAACAACTAGAAGACATCCAGACTGCCATAGATAATGATGGTGTATTAGAAGATGCTTGGTGTGCACTGTGTCCTGGCCAGGAGATGGAGCGTCTGGAGTGTTTGGAAGAGCTTAAACTGAAGGAAGTTGTCGTGGAAGACGAGCCAGAAAATATTCCTGATTTAGGATTATGTCAACAACTTGGTAATGTGGAGAAAAACAACAACATTATGAGCCGAAAAGATGGGTTGGCTTTAATCAGGTCTCTTAATAAAAAGCAGCTGGCTGTGTTTTATCAGATCAGACAGTGGTGTTTGGCTAAGATAAATGACAAAAATCCTCCACCCCTGCATGTTTTCCTTACTGGGGGAGCTGGGACTGGTAAAAGTCATCTGATAAAGGCAATTCAATACGAAACCATGCGACTGCTGTCCCCAGGTTGTCGCCATCCTGATAGTACATGTGTGTTACTAACCGCTCCAACAGGAATAGCTGCGTACAATTTACATGCTTCCACAATCCACACAACATTTCATATTGGGAAAGATGTGCGCCTACCTTACACTCCTTTAGGTGAGGACAAACTGAATTCTCTGCGTACAAAATATGGCGATTTACAACTTTTAATCATAGACGAAATATCCATGGTGGATCAAAATCTGTTCTTATATGTCCATGGCAGACTGAGACAGATTAAACAAACTGGGGACTTTGCACCATTTGGAAATGTGAGTGTGATTGCTGTTGGTGATTTCTTTCAATTACCTCCAGTAAAAGGAAGATCTCTTTATGTTGATGATGCACAAAATAATTTGTGGTCTTCATTATTCAAGGTTGTAGAATTAACAGACATTGTAAGGCAAAAGGACCAAATGTTTGCACAGTTGTTGAACAGAATTAGAACTCATTCAAGAGGAACTTCCATGTTGCACAGTGACATACAGACACTAAAAAACTGTGAGACTGGTGAGGTCACCTCAGACTTGCACATTTTTGCTACAAATAAACAAGTAAATGAGCATAACTTAAAACAGTTGTTGAGGATTTGTCCTGAATATGTTGAAATTACAGCTCAGGATTTTGTTAATGATCAGAAAACAGGAAAACTGAAATTATTAGATGGTAATCACACCAAGGCAAATCACACATGCTTGTCAGACATTTTGTGTTTAGGTGCAAATGCCCGCGTCATGTTGTGCAAAAATATAGATGTGGCTGACGGTCTAGTCAATGGCGTTTGTGGCACAGTCACAGATATAGTTTTTTCTGAGCGTAACAAATTTCCTCACAAAATATATGTAAAATTTGATGATGATCATGTTGGTGCACAAAGAAGGAAACATCAACGTAGCTCGTCAACAGTAGCACATTCCACATATATTGAGCCAGAGGAAGAAAGAGCAACAACTAAGGGTGGATTGCGACGACAATTTCCACTAAAACTAGCTTGGGCTTGCACTGTACATAAAGTTCAGGGCCTCTCGGTTGATAAAGCTCTCGTTTCTCTCAAAAGGATATTTTCAGCTGGTCAAGCATATGTTGCTTTAAGCCGTGTTCGTAGTCTGCAGGGGTTAATCATTCAAGATTTTGATGAAACCAAGATATATTGTCGAGAAGGCATAAAGAATGCCATTGAAAATATGCCACCCTTTCTGGTACAAAACATGCCAAGATCCATAGTCCATCAATGTTCTTTCCGTGTGTTACTAATGAACGTGCAAGGTTTAGCTCACCATGTATCGGATTTGGCATTATGTACTGAACAACTACAACTAAACTGTGTTGCTGTGACTGAAACATGGCTGCCTGCAGATGCATCATTGCAAACAGTGAATGTAGCAAATTTTCTTTTTGACCACTGTCCTCGAAGTTCCTCTTATACTAGCAATCATCCAACACTTAAGGCATTGCAAAACCAACAACATGGTGGTGTTGGCATTTATTTCAGTAATGAGATGTTGTGTCATCGCTTGACTGTACCACATGTGAACATTGAATGTTTAGCATACGAGTTTGCCAAATATAGCTTATTATTGGTGGTTATCTATAGACCACCATCATATCCACTTTCCTTGTTTAGAAAACATCTACAAACTTTACTTGATTGGCTTGATTCAACGAATCACACAATTGCAGTAATGGGAGACTTTAATGATGACATTACAAAATCATCTACTATCTCACATTTTGTGACAGAAAGAGGGTATTTCCAAATGGTTACCGATCCCACCACCGAGAAAGGGACATTAATTGATCATGTATATGTAAAAAGTACACAGTATCATGCACAAACAACCATTGTTCCAACATATTTCAGTGATCATGAGGCTGTCCTATGCAGTTTCACAAAGTTATGACATATGTGATATGTGATAACCTCTTAACACTTCCCATGTACATCAATAGATTTTGCAACAACAGAATCTTTAAAGGACTCAAACTGCAATAGTCTTGTTAGGAAAAAGTCCATTCTTAAACTAATTTCCTTTTTTTTCTTCTATGCTTGCATGCTTTGCCCTAAAAATACATAACGTTTCATTAACTTTTTACTTACTTTGTGGTCATGTCAGAAAGAAAATAACCCCACAGTTGGAAGCCTCCCATTGTTAACCCTCAAGGGACGTGGGACATACCAGTGGGGCTAGATCGCATACCCAATTTAAGGTGACATAGCAGCTACACGCAGCAAAACAGAGAAACCATACCAACTTCTCTAAATATTGCAGACTTCAACCTATATATCAGCTTTCTAATCATGGGAATAGACCAAATATAACCAGAGCTCTGATATAAAATGTAAAACCTGGTTTTCTAACTGATATTACATACAAGTTTAATGCACATTTGGTGAAGGACAAAACTGGACAAATATCATACTATGGAAAGTGCCCATACGCTAGAAATAAAGTGTCATCAAAACCATTTTACAGCTGGTTGAAAAATGCAACACCTAAACTAATATGAGAATTATGTGCCATGATGCATTTTGTTACTGAGGAAGAGGAGAATTGGTAGAAGTTACCAAAAACTTACAAAAATCAGATATCTGTGCTGTCTCCTGGTGGACAGGACTAACACCCTGGATATTTCACACCTGTAATGTTCTTTTTTGTCTTGGGATGGACAGAAAATGTCTTTGGATTGGAGCAAATAATCTTTTTGGCATCTCATGGTGATTTTGTAAATAATTAGGAAAAAAACCTCAGACTTTGAGGCATTTTGATGTGATTCTTGTTTTATTTCTCTTTTTATGGCCAATTACTTATCTTTTTTAAAGCAATTTACTTATATTTACTTTTTAGGTTACAAATATAGTTTCTAAAACATATTTGTGGTTTTTACTATGAAAAATCAAACTTCTTTTTAGTCATTTTATGTTTCTCTTTTGATGACCAATTTTTTCTTACATTTCTATAACTACTTATATTTATATTTTACATTACAAAAATGGTTTGTGAAACAAGTTGTTGGATTTCACAATGAAAAATCAAACTCCTTTTTATTAAAATTTTATGTTTCTCTTTTGATGGCCAATTTTATACATATATTTTTCTACCTAACTAAAATTTACATTTTGAGTTACAAAATTGGTTTGTGAAACAAGTTTGGGGGTTTCACACTTACCAATCAAGGTTCTTTCCTATTCTTTTATTTTTATCTTTTGATGGCCAATTTATTATATTTTTAAACCTAAATACTTATATTTATTAATATTTTACATAACAAAAATAGTTTATGAAACATGTTTAATTGTCACAATGAAAATGTACATGTTTTTTTTTTACTCTAGTTTTACATTTCCCTTTTGATGGCCAATTTTTTCTACTAACTACTTATCTTTGCATTTTAACTAACAACAATGGTTTGTGAAACAAGTTGTTGGATTTCACAATGAAAAATCAAACTCCTTCTTATTAAAATTTTATGTTTCTCTTTTGATGGCCAATTTTATACATATATTTTTCTACCTAACTAAAATTTACATTTTGAATTACAAAATTGGTTTGTGAAACAAGTTTGGGGGTTTCACACTTACCAATCAAGGTTCTTTCCTATTCTTTTATTTTTATCTTTTGATGGCCAATTTATTATATTTTTAAACCTAACTACTTATATTTATTAATATTTTACATAACAAAAATAGTTTATGAAACATGTTTAATTGTCACAATGAAAATGTACATGTTTTTTTTTTTACTCTAGTTTTACATTTCCCTTTTGATGGCCAATTTTTTCTACTAACTACTTATCTTTACATTTTAAGTAACAACAATGCTTTGTGATACAAGTTAGTTTCACAATGACAAATTTAAGTTTTTCTAATCACATTTCATTTTTTTTCTTTTCCTTTTTTTGGTTTTAGGCCAACTGTGTTACAACAGTGTGTTACAATGACAAAGAAATAACCCCCTGTGAAATAAAATCACACTGGTGAGGTTGTGATGAAAGAATATGCCAAACAAGGCAGGAAAGCTACTTTTCAATAGTAAAATTCAATGGTAAAAAATACAAGTGTAAAAAGAACATTTATACTCCTAGTCACTAGAACATTAAACAAATATGCATTGGTTTCGGTTCCCGCATTAAGACAGCAATTAATCATAATAACTGATAATTCATGAAACAATCAAAGCTTTCATTTGAAGTAAAATTTTGCATTATAAATACACTATATTTTAGTATGCTGCTATATCATAAATCCAAAATTATGCTGGTCTTGGTGCGGGTTTTGCTTTACCTTGTCATGTCATACAAAAAAAGCAAAAGGCGCTGGTAATGGTACTCCCTTTGATGGGATGGGGTTCGATTCCCTGCAGTGCCCTGCTGACCATTGTGTTGACAAAGACATGAAAACTAATTCTTTGTGTAGTAGAACAAAATTATGTCAGACATTACTTTACTAGCCATGAACACTAAACTATTCTCAGG
>JALJCO010010173.1:0-11312 GCA_023101725.1 Atherinomorus stipes | reverse complement strand
GGGATGGAGGGCATGGAGAATTAATCTGTACTTGCAGATTTCGACAGTTGGGATGGAGGCTTATGGAGAATTATTCTGTACTTGCAGATTTCAGACAGTTAGGATGGAGGCTTATGGAGAATTAATCTGTACTTGCAGATTTCAGACAGTTGGGATGGAGGCTTATGGAGAATTAATCTGTACTTGCAGATTTCAGACAGTTGGGATGGAGGCTTAAGGAGAATTAATCTGTACTTGCAGATTTCAGACAGTCGGGATGGAGGCTTATGGAGAATTAATCTGTACTTGCAGATTTCAGACAGTTAGGATGGAGGCTTATGGAGAATTAATCTGTACTTGCAGATTTCAGACAGTCGGGATGGAGGCTTATGGAGAATTAATCTGTACTTGCAGATTTCAGACAGTTGGGATGGAGGCTTATGGAGAATTAATCTGTACTTGCAGATTTCAGACAGTCGGGATGGAAGCTTATGGAGAATTAATCTGTACTTGCAGATTTCAGACAGTCGGGATGGAGGCTTATGGAGAATTAATCTGTACTTGCAGATTTCAGACAGTTAGGAAGGAGGCTTATGGAGAATTAATCTGTACTTGCAGATTTCAGACAGTTAGGATGGAGGCTTATGGAGAATTAATCTGTACTTGCAGATGTCAGACAGTTAGGATGGGGGGCTTATGGAGAATTAATCTGTACTTGCAGATTTCAGACAGTTAGGATGGAGGCTTATGGAGAATTAATCTGTACTTGCAGATTTCAGACAGTTGGGATGGAGGCTTATGGAGAATCAGGATGAGGTTATGGAGAACTAATCTGTACTTGCAGATTTTAGACAGTTAGGATGGAGGCTTATGGAGAATTAATCTGTACTTGCAGATTTTAGAGAGTTAGATGGAGGCTTATGGAGAATTAATCTGTACTTGCAGATTTCAGACAGTTAGGATGGAGGCTTATGGAGAATTAATCTGTACTTGCAGATTTCAGACAGTTAGGATGGAGGCTTATGGAGAATTAATCTGGTACTTGCAGATTTCAGACAGTTAGGATGGAGGCTTATGGAGAATTAATCTGTACTTGCAGATTTCAGACAGTTAGGATGGAGGTCTTATGGAGAATTAATCTGTACTTGCAGATTTTAGACAGTTAGGATGGAGGCTTATGGAGAATTTAATCTGTACTTGCAGATTTCAGACAGTTAGGATGGGGGGCTTATGGAGAATAATCTGTACTTGCAGATTTCAGACAGTTGGGATGGAGGCTTATGGAGAAATTTAATCTGTACTTGCAGATTTCAGACAGTTAGGATGGAGGCTTATGGAGAATTAATCTGTACTTGCAGAATTCAGACAGCCGGGATGGAGGCTTATGGAGAATTAATCTGTACTTGCAGATTTCAGACAGTTGGGATGGAGGCTTATGGAGAATTATTCTGTACTTGCAGATTTCAGACAGTGGGTTTGGAGAATAACTTACTTCAGATTCAGCAGTTAGGATGGAGAGTTATGGAGAATTAATCTTACTTCAGATTCAGTTGGGATGGAGGCTTATGGAGAATTAATCTGTACTTGCAGATTTCAGACAGTTAGGATGGAGGCTTATGGAGAATTAATCTGTACTTGCAGATTTCAGACAGTTAGGATGGAGGCTTATGGAGAATTAATCTGTACTTGCAGATTTCAGACAGTTGGGATGGAGGCTTATGGAGAATTAATCTGTACTTGCAGATTTTAGACAGTTAGGATGGAGGCTTATGGAGAATTAATCTGTACTTGCAGATTTCAGACAGTTAGGATGGGGGGCTTATGGAGAATTAATCTGTACTTGCAGATTTCAGACAGTTGGGATGGAGGCTTATGGAGAATTAATCTGTACTTGCAGATTTCAGACAGTTAGGATGGAGGCTTATGGAGAATTAATCTGTACTTGCAGATTTCAGACAGCTGGGATGGAGGCTTATGGAGAATTAATCTGTACTTGCAGATTTCAGACAGTTGGGATGGAGGCTTATGGAGAATTATTCTGTACTTGCAGATTTCAGACGGTCGGGATGGAGGTTTATGGAGAATTAATCTGTACTTGCAGATTTCAGACAGTTAGGATGGAGGCTTATGGAGAATTAATCTGTACTTGCAGATTTCAGACAGTTAGGATGGAGGCTTATGGAGAATTAATCTGTACTTGCAGATTTCAGACAGTTGGGATGGAAGCTTATGGAGAATTAATCTGTACTTGCAGATTTCAGACAGTTAGGATGGAGGCTTATGGAGAATTAATCTGTACTTGCAGATTTCAGTTGTTCATGTACTTATTGGAACAAATATGGAAATCATTTTTCTGACTTGTTCCTATTTCAGTTTCATAAAACTTGAGGAGTTAAAGCTCCTGATGTGAATATTGATGCAGACAGCAAAAGCAGCGTTGGCATTCTTCGCTGCAGATGCAATGCGACACATCGGGCTCTTTATCTCTGCACGAACTCGTCTAACCGGTCTTCCTGAAATGCAGTTATGTGGTCTGGTGCCACCCTCATGCTCAGCCAGGGGAACTGTTTACCATCCCACCAGAAACAGATCAAGAAAAGATGAGCAGCATGGCATTTTCTTGATTAAAGACAAACAAAAGAAGCAAACTACCAATACCTCTGTCATGTCGAGTTACTATAAGCCAAGATGTGTCTCTTATTCTAGGAGCTGGTTTGCTTAAAGAGAAGCCGACCAATCAAAGACTAGAGCCAGTCACAAATGAAGACTCAACCCTTTTTGAAACTGCTAAAAGGTTGACTGGTTAGTTGTACGAGTCCAACGCACAGCTGGAACGGTTTCTTGACCCAGACATTCGTAAAATATTAACCAAGCACCGATTTCCAGGATTTCCTGAGGTCAAAACACTTTTTCTCATCAAACCTCAAAAAATACAATTAAATTTCAAGTAAAAACACAAATTCCAAAACAATTTAATCAAAGAAAATGGATCAGTTTTGATAAACTGATCAATAATCTGAGCTAAGGCCAAAGCTTTAAGATACTCATTGTGCTGGGTATGTTGTGTTTGTGTACATGAATGTAAATTAGGGATGCACCGATGCATCGGCTGGACATCGGTATCGGCCGATGTTTGCCTTGTTAACTGCCATCGGCCAATAGAAATGACATTCGCCGATGGCAGTGGCCAATTATTATATAGCCTATATATATACATATATATATATATATATATAAATTTGTTTATTAGGCTAAAACCACTCAATTTTGTTGGGCAATATACTGAAGCATTCTTTTTGTGATTATCAGTCCCAGGTTTTTTGAAAAGCTTTCAGAAAAGAGCTTGTTATAACTAATGTCAACCACAAAGTGACATTAAAGGTTGTTTCTGTTTCATAAATTGGTCTGATTGAATTTGTGCTCATTCAAGGACAAACTGATGAGGAGCTGAAAGACTTGTAAATTTCTGTGGCACACAGGAAGTAATAAATAAAAATAGAAAACATCGGCCATCGGCCAAGTTGTTATGTTAAACATCGGTATCGGCCCAGACTTTCACAATCGGTGCATCCCTAATGTAAATAAGAGCAAACAAAGTAAACTTGTCAGGGTTCTGCTGCGTTTCCACTCTGCAGAAACAGTGAAAACACCTGATGAAGAGCAGCTGCAGATAAAGCCAGTGTTGATGGTGTTCCTGGTGATTTAGCATTGCTCCGGGCTGTTTACATTCTGACACTGAACAACCAGCTATTTACAACAGAGCACGACACACGGGAAGCAGGAAGCTCAGAGAGCATCACAACAAACACACCGACTGCTGTGTTACTGTCAAATCTATACATCCATCTCCCCACACACACTCAACCACCACACACTGGAGGCTTTACAGCTACTGAAACACAGCAGCGGTGATACACTGATGATGAACGATGGAAACAGCGGATGTGATGAAGCCTGCAGCAAAAGTGAAAGAAGGTGGTGAAATATTAGGTGGTGTTTATGCTCATCTCACTTTGTCTTCCTGTAGGTGCTCCTGATGGTGATCTGCAGAAGCTTTCCAGCATTTCTATCCCATCCAGGAGGTTTACAGTCCTGATGGTGATCTGCAGAAGTTTTCCAGCATTTCTATCCCATCCAGGAGGTTTACAGTCCTGATGGTGATCTGCAGAAGTTTTCCAGCATTTCTATCCCATCCAGGAGGTTTACAGTCCTGATGGTGATCTGCAGAAGCTTTCCAGCATTTCTATCCCATCCAGGAGGTTTACACTCCTGATGGTGATCTGCAGAAACTTTCCAGCATTTCTATCCCATCCAGGAGGTTTACACTCCTGATGGTGATCTGCAGAAGCTTTCCAGCATTTCTATCCCATCCAGGAGGTTCACAGTCCAGCCACTAAATGTGGTTTATTCAGAGACTACCTGGTAAATCCACAATGATCCATGATAACACCATCATTTATTACGTTTTCATCACAAAAATATCACCATCACTACTATGTTGCTCAGAGACCTCTATTTAGACCTGGAGATGATGATGAAGACACTTCCTGTCAAACTTTCCACCAATCAGAGAGCTTGAATTGACGGTAACGTCCAATCAGGAGCAGACAGTTCTATGTGTCTGAAAAGAAGAAAAACAACGATCCTCTATGGCTGGAATAAAGAAAGAAGAGCTTTCTGATGCAGCTGCGTTGGAGTTGGTTTGTGAGGATAGAAGTAAATAGTAGCAGAAATAAATAAATATTTTTCTCCTGAAAGCCAAGACTGCAGAGAATGATATGCAGATGAGAAAAAGCTGGTCACTGTTGATCTGGGTGGTGTTTCTACAAAGTTCTGTTAGTACTAAATTCTGGTCTCTGGTTCTGGTTGGTCTTTATGGTTCTACAGCTGTGTGAAAAAGTTTTTGCCCCCTTCCTGATTTCATACTTTTTTGCATGTTTGTCACCCTCAACAACCATTTCTCCCTGCTGCCCTCGGGCCGCAGATATAGAACACTGAGGTGGAAACGGGCACGCTTCAGTAAAAGCTTTGTCCCTTCTGCCATTGCTGCCCTTAACTGCTCAAAGCGATAATCCTGCTTCCCATTATTTGCAATGTGTTTTCTTATGTGTTTATTCTGTCTTCAGTGTTGTATGTATGTTCTGACAGTGCATGTGACAAAGAATTTCCCCTGGGGACAATAAAGGTCTATCTATCTATCTATCTATCTATCTATCTATCTATCTATCTATCTAAATGTTTCAGATCAAACAAATTTAAATGTGAGACAAAGATAACACAAGTAAACACAAATGCAGTTTTTAAATGAAGGTTTTTTATTAGTAAGGGGGGAAAAATCCAAATTTATATGGCCCTGTTTGAAAAAGTATTTGCCCCCCATACCTAATAACTGGTTGTTCCACCTTAGCAGCAACAACTGCAATCAAGCGTTTGTGATAACTGGCAGTGAGTCTTTGGAACCTTTTCCAGACTCATAGATCTCAATGACTTTGTTTCTCATTTGTTCCTGAATTTCTTTGGATGGCAGCATGATGTCTAGCTTTGAGGATCTTTTGGTCTCCTTCACTTTGTCAGGCAGGTCGTTTTTAAGTGATTTCTGATGGAGAACAGGTGTGGCAGTAATCAGGCCTTGGTGGGGATAGAGAAATTGGACTCAGCTTTCCAAAGATGATAAACCAGAGTTCATTTATGTTTAAACAGGGGGGCAATCCCTTTTAAAACAGGACCATGGAGGTTTGGTGTACTGGGTAAGTAGTACACTACAGGCATACTACTTGAACTTAACTGATGTAGTTTAGTGGCTTCTAGTATTAGGCTTTACACGATCAGGATTTTTGGGGCCGATCACCGATCAGAGAGTTTTTAAAAACCGATCACCGATCCGATCAAGTGAGAAAACAAATATATCTATTTAAATAGCTCGTTTACCTGTATTTATACAGTTTACTGAGTATCATAAAAAGGAATTTTGTTTCCATTTTTTTGTCCTGAACTGACTGAGATGAAAAGGTTAAACATCAGTAACCTCTAACGGGCATTCAGGTTTAATCAGGACAAAAAATAACTTGAGCCAGTGGCACAAATAACAGCCTAACTTAAACTGTCATAACTGAAATTATTTACAGTCACAGTGCAAATGAAGGCAGTAATGCTGCTTCAGAAGCTGGGGCTGACATCTGATGATGTCATATCAGTGGTCAAAATAATCGAGTGACTGTTTCCTCAGAAGAACCTCGACGTGAGAACGAACAACCCGCTTTAGCTCAAGTAGTCCGGTATCGCTACAGTAGGGCTGGAATATATTTGCTCTGGACGCATGCGTCAGCGTCAGGAGCGTTTGTGTACATACCTGCTGGAGCACGCGGGCGGCCGAAGCGCTCGACACTGGGTGTCTCCGTGGTCTGAGTCCTGTTATTTACAGTCTCTGATGGAGACACGGAGACAAACACTTGTGCTGCAACAGTTTAAGGTAAACTGTTGTTTGCGGAAATGCAGGAAATGTGCTGTGTCCTTTCAGTCTAAGAGCTGACATGTTTGCAACCGGCGTCGCCATCCTTTACGTGTGGCGTATTTGGGATTGTAAAAACTTTATTGTCCAGCACATAGTGACAGAACTCACGACAAAACGCCACGTAGACATAAAACACATACTAGTGAGTTTTTGTCTATTCTGCTTTGATTGTTTGCTTGTTTTCTAAGTTTAATTGGTGTAAATGAGAGTTTTACCGGAGCAGATTCAAAATGACAATGACGTTATTGATCGGATCGGTGAATGAAAAGTTAAGGGCCGATCAGAAAATATGAAAAAAATGTGAAATATCGGCCGATCCGATCAAACCGATCTGATCGGTGGAAAGCCTATCTAGTATTATTTTAGGGTTCTCAAAACAAAATGTAGTGATAGATTGATAATACAAACAATAAGGCTGATATTTTTTATTGTCCATTACCATGATGTAAACCAGAAATGATCATGATACATTTTTTTCCATATCGCTCATCCCTACTGTACACTTGCATCCTTTTTGGAGATATATAAAAGTTCGGATTTCATCTGGGTATAAATAAGAGGTTAAATCTGAGAGCAGTTTCTGTGATCGCATGGCTGTGTGAACTGGGTTTGGTCCGGCTCAACGCTCAGCTCAGGGTGAAGCAGCAGAGACACAGCAGATGGTTAAAACCAGATTCCTGAGCTGAGGTGACGAGTGAGACGAAGGTGTGAGCGCTTCGTCTGACAGGAAAGCTGTGAAACCAGTCCACCTCCGCGAAGCAGACAGCCAGAGGAATGCAGGCTGTGCTGGTACATAAACACAAAGGAAACCCCTGACGGACACTGGAGCTGCACGGCCGTGTTCCCGTCCATAAACAGGACTAATGTCTTAATGTCCTGCTGTGTGTCTCTTCTATCTCTGCATCACTGCAGAGGAAACTGTCTCATACCCAAACAAACTGGACTGTTAAACAAAACAAGATATGTGAAGATATCTGAGGGAGTCGCTGCGGAGCTACACGGAGCTACACGGAGCTACACGGAGCTACACGGAGCTACACGGAGCTACACGGAGCTACACGGAGCTACACGGAGCCAGGATGAACAACAACAACATGCTAGACTGCAGGTTTTACTGTGAGGGATGTTTGCCCAACGAGAAATGACCAAACGCTTTTATAGAATAAACCTCTACCGGACCAGTGCTCTGAGACGTCAACCTGACATACAACTTATACAGATAAGATGGAACAGGGGCAATAAATGGATGGAAAAGTAATTAGTACAAATCCAAAACAACTGGAGGAGCATTTGACAACCACTTAGGTTAATTGGTTTGCCATTTCGTGGGAATCCAAGTCCGAGTTAGTGTCCAGGATGAGGGTCGTCTCCGCTTTTAAGATGAGCCTTAAAATAGAGCTGGACAATTTACCACAATTTGATCAATTTCTGTGTCAAATGATCTCCAAACCCCTAAAACAAAATGGTAAACATCACCCTGGAACTACTTTTTTACAGACATGTTACTACACGATGGTAAACGTCACCCTGGAACTACTTTTTTTACAGACGTGTTACTACACCATGGTAAACATCACCCTGGAACTACTTTTTACAGACGTGTTACTACACGATGGTAAACATCACCCTGGAACTACTTTTTACTACACGATGGTAAACATCACCCTGGAACTACTTTTTACAGACATGTTACTACACGATGGTAAACGTCACCCTGGAACTATTTTTTACAGACGTGTTACTACACGATGGTAAACGTCACCCTGGAACTACTTTTTACAGACGTGTTACTACACCATGGTAAACATCACCCTGGAACTACTTTTTACAGACGTGTTACTACAGGATGGTAAACATCACCCTGGAACTACTTTTTACTACACGATGGTAAACATCACCCTGGAACTACTTTTTACAGACATGTTACTACACGATGGTAAACGTCACCCTGGAACTACTTTTTACAGACATGTTACTACACGATGGTAAACGTCACCCTGGAACTACTTTTTACAGACATGTTACTACACGATGGTAAACGTCACCCTGGAACTACTTTTTACAGACGTGTTACTACACGATGGTAAACGTCACCCTGGAACTACTTTTTTACAGACGTGTTACTACACCATGGTAAACATCACCCTGGAACTACTTTTTACAGACGTGTTACTACACGATGGGAAACATCACTCTGGAACTACTTTTTACAGACGTGTTACTACATGATGGTAAACATCACCCTGGAACTACTTTTTAGACGTGTTACTACACGATGTTAAACATCACACATCACGGGCTGTGTTCATGCAGAATCATTGTGGTTTTATTCACATTTTACGCAGGATTCATTTATTACACTTTTACAGTCTATTACTCTGTAACAACACGAAGCAGTGGAAGACATGAAATCCTGACCCACACAGGTTTATTTCCTCCTCTGTGTTGCTGTTTCGGTCCAAATGGAGCATTTTGTTTCCAGGAAACGACTAAAGCTTCCCATCCTTTTATAGCACTACCAGAACAGCCCAGCAGCATTGTCCAAACCAGCCGGTGGAGCCTGCGCGTGGTGGTTCGGTCGCAGGCGGGCAGGCCGTAGAGGCAGAGCGTTTAGATTTCTGATCGCAGCAGTTAAAGCCGACGGCTTCCCAAAACCAACAGAGGAAGACGAAAGCAGAGGATGAGTGTGGAGGCTGGGAGGAGAGGCTAATGTCATCAAAGTCCACCAGCAGCCAGAGCAAATTGAAATGAAAGACCACAAAGGAGGAGATGCAGGAGGAGGGGGGGGGGCAGCGCTGCATTCACAGCAGCTCCTCCCGTAGGAAAACTCAGGCGTGAGCTTCGGGGCTGGCTGGATGTTTGATCACGGCTGCAGCCAAGAACATAAAACCAAGCGATGCTGAGTAAATCTGGACCAGAACAGCGTGGTTGTGTATGTCCCCCCCCACCCCGACAGACTCCTGGTCGTTACCAACAGAAACATTGCGTCTACGATGCAGAGCCAGACAAACTATGACAGCAACTTTCCACACACGCCGCTGTGTTTTCACAGCTCTTCCAAACAAACTGGGCGATTCCTCAGCCGTCTGTTTGCTTCCACTCCGGCTTGGAGGCGTCTCACACTGAGCAGAAGTGTTTTCACACAGATCTGTATCAGCGCTCCGAATGTCTGACACCAGCCGGGACCACACAATCAACAACACGTCCCATCAATCATGTGCAGATTCCTAAACTTCACTGGGATGCATTTTCTCTTTTATTCATTAAAATAACCATAAATCTGGTCCAGCCTGAAGTTAGAGCCGTCCGCCTCGGGATCAGGCGGTCAGATGGAAACCGTTAGCCGTGTTTATGCGGCCACAGTTATCCTGATTCATAAAAACGTGTAAACGTATGTAAACATACTAGGGATGGCACCTTTAGTCGGCAAAACGACCGACAATCGACGAATGCTCCCTTTGACCAAAAAAAACAATGTGTCGACATGTCGAGGGGGCGGGACTTGTGGGATTTCCAAATGGAATTTGGGAAGGTTTTAAGTCCATTACATTTTCTATTCAAATACACGTCATAAAGTGCATCTTTTCACATGATGAAATAAAATATTTTAAATAAATCCAGATGCCAGCATCGGTACTTGCGAGTTAATGGGGAAAACATCGATAGGTCTGAAAAAGTACGGATACTCAAACGCTGTGGCGTGGATACAGTACCAATGTGTCATGGTATGGATACTGCAGTAGCAAGCCCGAGCGCGCTCGACAGGCAGGCAGAGAGCCGGACAGCACGTTTCTGCTGCTGGAAGTCCAGGCCAGCTGTTCTTATTTGAAAAGGAAAACGCCTGTTTGGAAGCATTTCGCACGCAGCAGATGAAGGAAAACAGAAAGACAGCCAGACAGAACTGTTATGTGTGCAAACAAAGCGTCAAAGCGGCCGCCAGCGAAGTCCGGCCTCTTTGTAAACCTGGAGGAACTGTTCAGGACCGACAACCTGGCCTTCATGATGAATTCAGACAGGTTAGTTACTTAAAGCACCTGTTTATTATGCAACTTAAAAACGCGTTATTAGTGACGGTTAGCGCCGCTTCTAGTCCGCATTCCCCAACCTGGGCTCTGTTGCTGGAAGCAGGTTTAATGAAACCCTGACCCCCTCCGTCCACTGCCTCCGCTCCGCTCCGCCCCGCTCCGGTCCGCACGACGCAGCAAATCCGTTGCTATTTTAATCAATGAGCAGCAGTCCACTTCTCCGCTTAGCGCTCCGCTCTCGCTCCGACACGTCCGCGCTCGGGTCCGTCGGCCTCCGCCAAAAATACGGATCAACTCTATTTTCTGGTCCGCTCCGCTCCGTTTGGAGGAAGTTGCAAACATGAAACATCCGGTTTATAAAGTTTTTTTTTACATCCACCACAGAAGAAATTGATTGCTGTGTTTAAAACTTATTGGGCATATTGTAGCATCTCAATAAAAACTTTTTTATGAAATAATATTGCGTCTTGTGTGACTTGAGAATGGGCAAATTAGGCAATGTGTGTAGTTCAATGTGCCGTATACATACTTCCTACAAAGTATGTCGCCGCACGTCAGATCCTGTCAAAACTACAAAAACTGTCACTTGTAAACACTCATTTTGGAAGTTGAAGGCCAAAAGATTTTGCTTCTCGCGCATGCTCCTTTGCCTGCTTTGTGACTGAACGGAGAGAGTGCTGGCGGAGTGAGGCGGAGTATGTGTGCGAGGGTTTTTGCAGCCCGCCGGAGAAGACGGACTAGAGCGCAGCGCAGCGGATCGGAGCGGGGCGGAGCGGAAGCAGTGGACGGGAGGAGTG
>JALJCO010010171.1:0-38013 GCA_023101725.1 Atherinomorus stipes | reverse complement strand
GGTGTGAGTGGGATGTAAACGTGTGACGTGTTCGGCTGCAGGTGTGAGTGGGATGTAAACGTGTGACGTGTTCGGCTGCAGGTGTGAGTGGGATGTAAACGTGTGAAGTGTTCGGCTGCAGGTGTGAGTGGGATGTAAACGTGGAAAGTGTTCGGCTGCAGGTGTGAGTGGGATGTAAACGTGTGACGTGTTCGGCTGCAGGTGTAGGTGGAATGTAAACGTGTGACGTGTTCGGCTGCAGGTGTGAGTGGAATGTAAACGTGTGACGTGTTCGGCTGCAGGTGTAAACGTGTGAGCTGTTCGGCTGCAGGTGTAAACGTGTGACGTGTTCGGCTGCAGGTGTAAACGTGTGGCGTGTTCGGCTGCAGGTCGCCAACGTGTGACGTGTTCGGCTGCAGGTGTAAGCGTGTGGCGTGTTCGGCTGCAGGTGCGCGTGTGACGTGTTCGGCTGCAGGTGTAAACGTGTGCTGACGTGTTCGGCTGCAGGTGTAAACGTGTGACGTGTTCGGCTGCAGGTGTGGAGTGGAACGTAATCATGTAACGTGTCGGGCGTCTGCAGGCGTGTTGACGTGTTAAACGTGCTGGTTCCTTATCGCCTGCCTCTGCGCCTTGTGTGGCTGCTGCAGCGTGACCGTCAGGTACAGGCCGCTCAGCAGGTCGTCGTTCAGGTCAGACACCAGGAGGACGGGAGGTTCTGGGTCTGAATCCCAGCGTTCTTCCTCGTCAGCCTCGTCATCCTCCGACCTCTCATCTTCATCCGTCCATGTCGTCCATTTCTCCTTCTTCAGCATCATAGTCCTGCTCCCTGCAGCTGTCATCATCCTCATCCTCATCATAGTCCGCCCTCCGCCTTCTCCTGTGTCGACGACTGAGTCGTTCCTTCTCTCCTTCGCTGTGAGTACGTCCTCCTCTTCATCATCATCCTCATCATCATCGTCTTCATCATCTTCGTCATCGTCATCTGACTCGTCGGACTCGTCCCTCGGCGCTGCATCCTGGAGCCCCCCACGCAGCCGCACGCCCCGCCCCCTCCCGCCCTGCCTCCCTCATGCCCATCCCTCGCTTCATCTTGAGGACCCCGAGGCGGAGCTGTGGCCCATCAGGCCCCCTCTGCTCCCTCTGTGGGAGGAGCCTCCTCTCAGCAGGCCCCTCCTGTGGCTCCAGAGCCCTCCTGGAGGAGTGTCCCCCCCGTGGGAGGACCATCTTCCTTCTGTGAGGTGCTGCAGAGATCACCACAAAAATACATTTAACCAGTTTATCGTTAATGAGCTCCGATTGACGTGATTAACCCTTAACACTCCACTTTAAGTCATTTTAGTGCCTCAGAAACGGAAGTAGCGTTTCCAGCAACCAACTGCTCAGCTCTAAACCCACTCGCTCGATTTTATCAAGACTTTTTAAAATAGGTTTAGGATTAAAGGTTCTAGATGCTGACTGCGATTAAAGGAACATTCTTTTCCCGGAATGATGTAACTTTATCTTCCACTTCCCCTCATGGTGAGAAAGACTCTGCAGCACTTTTTTAATATCCCAAATGCAGCCGGCGATCAGGAAGGCTTCTCGTTTCCCCCCAACTTTCATATAATGGAGTTCGCTGGGGTCCGAGCCAAAAAGGTCCATAAAGGTCCACAAAAACTTGTCAATATTCCTCCATTACTGCTCATCCAATGTAATCCAAGTGTCCTGGGTGGTGGCGTCAGAATTCACTGGAAACAACTTCATTTAGAATATTTTTAGTACTACATCAGTACTACATCGCATCTCCTGCAAGCACATCGATGTGGTTCATAAAAACTACGGAAGCCGCGGCAGGCAGATCTTATATTCCTTTTCTTTCTTTCTTTCTTTGTTTAAATCAACATCAACCCCTCTTGAACCCTCTTGTGTTTGTCCCGGTTTGTCTGCAGCTCTGTCGCTCTTAGCTCAATGTAAACAGCTAATTTCTTCTTCTACGCTTGTATTATTGGCAGAGTAGGCTCTGAACACCGAGGCTTCCGTAGTTTGATGAATACACTTATATGCGCTTCGCAGACGTAAGATGTTCTACTGTTCAGGCTGTAAAATCTACTAAATGATGGTTTCCAGTAAATTCTGGACACTACCCACCAGGACACTTGCATTACATTGGACGAGCAGTAGGGAGGAATATTGACAAGTTTTTGTGGACTTTATGGACCTTTTTGGTTCGGTCACGGTGAACTCCATTATATGCAAGTTGAAGGAAACTAGAAGCCTTCTCTGATCTGGGACTCCATTTCAGATATTAAAAGTGCTGCAGAGTCTAGCTCTCCATGAGGGAAAGTCGAAGATAAGGTTACATCAGTCTTTGGGTGGAATGTTCCTTTTAAAGGTTCTGGATACCGACTGAGATTAAAGGTTCTGGATATTACTGAGATTAAAGAATCCAGCTTTGTCAGTTTCTTGTAAATCTTAGTCGGACCAATAAGATTAACAAATGCTTGAAAGTTTTAAGGGTTACAGGTTCTTCTGAACTCAAACCTTCATCATCGTCATCGCTGGCCGAGTCGTCCTCATTGCGGCTGTGCAGGTGGCGGCGGGAAGTCTTGGCCTTGCGAGCGTCCAGCAGGGAGGAAGACTTCCTCTTCTGGACACGCGTGGAAAGTGAAGAGGAGTATTTAAACACTGAGGCGAGGATGGGGTGATGAGCGTGTTCAGGAAGAAGCTCACCAGTGGAAGACTTTCACTTCTATCGCCTTTAGACTGTGAAAGAGAGGAAAGCAGGTCACTCTGGAGAAGGAACAATGAGCCCTCCATCAACCTCCACTGAAAGCATTCCTTTATCTCAGAGCGAGACACGAACAGGAGCAGTGCTGCGGTGGCTGGAGCTTCGTGTCCACGCAGCATCAACATGAATGTCAGGCCTCGCTTCCCCGGCTGCTCAGCCCGTTTGGCATTTCTGCACGGTCAAAGGAAACGTTTTAGGCTTTTCCGTGTTTTTCTAAAAGCAGCTGCTGCCGTGACATTCATGGTGGACCAGTCTGACTTCCAACCACAGGTATCTGTCGACAGTGTCACAAAACAAGGTGGGGGAGGAAAACAGAGGGATGCGTTTTCACTGATGAGGACAGGGTGACATTAAAACATGTTTTCTTTATAGATCAATGTAAGATATCACCACAAGTACGGCTCAAACCACAGACAGGAGAGAAAACAGCAATGAGTCACTTCTGTTGGCTCAGATGTTAACATGACACACTAAACTCCACCTGCACCTGCACCCAAACTAATCTGGGTCAGGATCAGTCAGTGAGGATAACCAAGCTTCTTCACCATCAGAGGAAACCACCTCCAGGTCTGTGGACGGTTTTTAGCTCGGTAAGCGGGGACGGACCACAGAAACACTTCAGCACTGTGCTGGTTTGAAAGGTGTGCGAGCCAAACAAGCCTCATTATAGTGCAGCAAAACCTGATGGTCTGCATCTATTTCCTCACATCAGACACACAGAACCATGTCCAGACTGTCTGCAGGGTTCCTGCACGTTCTAACACGTTCCTGCACGTTCCAACACGTTCTAACACGCTCTAACACGTTCCTGAACGTTCTAACATAATTCTAACACGTTCTAACACGTTCTAACACGTTTCTGCACATTCTAACACGTTCTAACACATTCCTGCACGTTCTAACACGTTCCGACACGTTCTAACATGTTCTGAACGTTCTAACATGTTCCTAACACGTTCTAACACGTTCATAACACGTTTCTGCACATTCTAACACGTTCTAACATTCCTGCACGTTCTAACACGTTCTGACACGTTTCTGCACATTCTAACACGTTCTAACACGTTCCTGTACTTTCTAACATGTTCCTGCACGTTTTTAACACGTTCCTGCACGTTCTAACACGTTCCTGCACGTTCTAACACGTTCCTGCAATTCTAACACGTTCCTGCACATTCTAACATGTTCTAACACGTTCCTGCACTTTCTAACACGTTCCTGCACGTTCCTTCACATTCTAGCACGTTCTAACACGTTCCTGCGGTTCTAACACGTTCCTGCGCGTTCTAACACGTTCCTGCGCGTTCTAACACGTTCCTGCGCGTTCTAACACGTTCTAACACATTCTGCACATTCTCAACACGTTCCTGCGCGTTCTAACACGTTCTGACACGTTCCTGCACGTTCTAACACGTATCCCTGCACATTCTAACACGTTCCTGCACATTCCTAACCGTTCTAACACGTTCCTGCACGTTCTAACACGTTCCTGCACTTTCTAACGCGCTCCCCTGCACCTTTCTAACACGTTCCTGCACTTTCTAACACGTTCCTGCACTTTCTAACACGTTCCTGCACGTTCCTTCACATTCTAGCACGTTCTAACCACGTTCCTGCACATTCTAACACGTTCCTGCGCGTTCTAACACTTTCCTGCGCGTTCTAACACGTTCCTGCGGCGTTCTAACACGTTCCTGCGCGTTCTAACACGTTCCTGCGCGTTCTAACACGTTCTAACACATTCCTGCATGTTCCTGCACGTTCTAACACGTTCCTGCACATTCTAACACGTTCCTGCACATTCTAACACATTATAACACGTTCCTGCACGTTCTAACACGTTCCTGCGCATTCTAACACGTTCTAACACGTTCCTGCACATTCTAACACATTCCTGCGCGTTCTAACACGTTGCTGCACGTTCTAACACGTTCTGACACGTTCCTGCACGTTCTAACACGTTCCTGCGCATTCTAACACGTTCTGACACGTTCCTGCACGTTCTAACACGTTCCTGCGCGTTCTAACACATTCTAACACGTTCCTGCACGTTCTAACACGTTCTAACACGTTCCTGCATGTTCTAACACGTTCCGGCACGTTCCGACACGTTCCTGCACGTTCTAACACGTTCCTGCATGTTCTAACACGTTCCTGCGCGTTCTAACACGTTCCTGCGCGTTCTAACACGTTCCTGCACGTTCCGGCACGTTCCGACACGTTCCTGCACGTTCTAACACGTTCCTGCACGTTCTGACACGTTCTGACACGTTCTGACACGTTCCTGCATGTTCTAACACGTTCCTGCGCGTTCTAACACGTTCCTGCACGCTCCTGCACGTCTCTGCACGTTCCGACACGTTCCTGCACGTTCCTACACGTTCCTGCCTGTTCTAACACGTTCCTGCGCGTTCTAACACGTTCCGGCACGTTCCGACATGTTCCTGCACGTTCTAACACGTTCCTGCACGTTCTGACACGTTCTGACACGTTCTGACACGTTCCTGCACGTTCTGACACGTTCTGACACGTTCTGACACGTTCCTGCACGTTCTGACACGTTCTGACACGTTCCTGCACGTTCTAACACGTTCCTGCAGTTCTAATCATCACCAGTCCAGAACAGCTGGTCTGGAACTGGTCTGTGGTGGATCATCACCAGTCTAGAACAGCTGGACTGGAACTGGTCTGTGGTGGATCATCACCCGTCCAGAACAGCTGGTCTGGAACTGGTCTGTGGTGGATCATCACCAGTCCAGAACAGCTGGTCTGGAACTGGTCTGTGGTGGATCATCACCGGTCCAGAACAGCTGGTCTGGAACTGGTCTGTGGTGGATCATCACCAGTCTAGAACAGCTGGACTGGAACTGGTCTGTGGTGGATCATCACCGGTCCAGAACAGCTGGTCTGGAACTGGTCTGTGGTGGATCATCACCAGTCTAGAACAGCTGGACTGGAACTGGTCTGTGGTGGATCATCACCAGTCTAGAACAGCTGGACTGGAACTGGTCTGTGGTGGATCATCACCAGTCCAGAACAGCTGGTCTGGAACTGGTCTGTGGTGGATCATCACCAGTCCAGAACAGCTGGTCTGGAACTGGTCTGTGGTGGATCATCACCAGTCCAGAACAGCTGGTCTGGAACTGGTCTGTGGTGGATCATCACCAGTGCAGAAGAGTGATGATGATGCTGATGAAGATGGAGACATCACGCCTTACAGGTTAGAATCAGACTAGAACTGTAGTCAGCTTCAAGACCTTCTCACAGAGCCGGTCCACTGGTTCAGTTCCAGCATGCAAGAGACTAGTGATGTAACGATTACCGGTAAAATGATTAACTGTGATAAAATGACCTATATTAGTAATAGTGAACGGCCGATATATCGGCCATTCACTAATTAGTAATACCATTTTAAAATTGAATTATCGTTGAAACCGTGACTGATTACTGCACTTTGCAAACTGGGACTGCTGCTGCTTTTCCAGCCAACGAGGCAGCATCACTGGGAGTTTTCAGCGATGCTGCTCATTGGCTGGAAAAGCAGCAGCAGTCCCAGTTTGCCATGTTTTAGTTTATGAAAACATGGTGGAAGGCGACGAAGGCGCCCACACGGACAGAACTGGAGATTTTTATTCCCCTTTCAAAAGGACAAAGTAGACATTTAGACCCATTTTGGATGTTTAAAGATGCTGGGGGGTATTTCTATGATACTGCCATGAAAATGATAACGTGATCATTTTGGTCACAATAACCGTGTTACATCCCTACAAGAGACCCCCACAAAGCGGACTGAGAACTGTACGGAGACCCAGACCAGGACCAAGCTGACTGAGAACTGTACGGAGACCCAGACCAGGACCAAGCGGACTGAGAACTGTACGGAGACCCAGACCAGGACCAAGCGGACTGAGAACTGTACGGAGACCCAGACCAGGACCAAGCGGACTGAGAACTGTACGGAGACCCAGACCAGGACCAAGCAGACTGAGAACTGTACGGAGACCCAGACCAGGACCAAGCGGACTAAGAACTGTACGGAGACCCAGACCAGGACCAAGCGAACTGAGAACTGGAAGGAGACCCAGACCAGGACCAAGCGGCCTGAGAACTGGAAGGAGACCCAGACCAGGACCAAGCGGCCTGAGAACTGGAAGGAGACCCAGACCAGGACCAAGCGGCCTAAGAACTGGAAGGAGACCCAGACCAGGACCAAGCGGCCTGAGAACTGGAAGGAGACCCAGACCAGGACCAAGCGGCCTGAGAACTGGAAGGAGACCCAGACCAGGACCAAGCGGCCTGAGAACTGGAAGGAGACCCAGACCAGGACCAAGCGGCCTGAGAACTGGAAGGAGACCCAGACCAGGACCAAGCGGCCTGAGAACTGGAAGGAGACCCAGACCAGGACCAAGCGGCCTGAGAACTGTTAGGAGACCCAGACCAGAACCAAGCGGACTGAGAACTGGAAGGAGACCCAGACCAGGACCAAGTGGACCCACAACCGTTAAAGAGCTGCTTAGGCCGGCACTGAGCAGACCAGGACCAGCACGGTACAAGACAGTCAGGAGTCACAGTGGCAGCCACGGCTAACGATTAGCTTTCAGCTAATGCCTAGCACGCTAACATGCGGTAAAAAACTAGCCTTTAAAAACAAGCAGATAACAGCTTCCATGGTTCCAGTGGAGTTTTACATAGTTCCGTTTCTGAAGATGAGGATGGAGGAAGGATGCATCCTCAGCTGGAGGAGGGTCTGATGTCCGAGAAGACCTGTAAAGACCCTAGGAGACGCCGTCTCTGTCCACAGCTGGACATCACAGCTTTGTGAAGCTAACACTGATAAATGCAGAATCATCCAGCAGACGTGATGCAGCTCCGTGTGTTAAAGGGCGCATTCACAAAGCTTTTTTGATTCAAATCAGAGTCTGTGTGCTCGGTAAGTCCGCTTCGTTTGGGGGAGTTGTGAACGTGGAAATGGACTCCGATCCAGAACAAACAAGCGGACTTAGTCTGCCTATAAACGCAGGTCTCGATCCGCTTCAAGTGGACCAAAGACAGGAAGTGGACTACAAACTGCTGCTTCCTGCATTTGGTTTAGTAGCATTGCATTGTGGGTAAAACGTTGGGCAACGTGGGTAAACGCTACGACATCAAACACGTGTGGGACTGCAGCACTTCTAAAAATGGCTCGTTGTCAGACGTGGAGTTATGAGGAAGTAAAAGCTTTCATGGCTATGTGGTCTGATGGAAGCAGATCCAGTTCCTCGTAAGTACGAACAAAAATAACGTGTTTTTTTGGAGGAAACGGAGGTTGTGAGAACTTCTTGCTCGTCTTGTCTTCGCCTACGGTGAATCTGAATGCAGCGCCACCTCTGGAGAGATTGAGAATATTATTCTAAAGGTTTGGCCCATTTGGCTACGGTGCAACATGAACACCATCTCGGTCCAGAAGACCCCCCCACCCCCCCACCCCCCACCCCCAGCCGAGTAGAGTCCACAATCGGACCAAGACTAATGGACTATGCTTTCTGAATGCGCGCAAAGTCTCATCGTGTCCAGTAAACTTCACCAGCAGGGATGCAGGAGGCTCCTACAGCTGGACACCAGGAAGAGCTCCTATTCATCCTCTTCTAATGTATTTATGATCCGTAGAAACATAAATAAACTAACGTCGTCCTGATGAGCTTTTAAACATTAACTGGTAAAACAACAGAAGGCTGAGCCGTTACTGTCCGTCTGGAGAACTGGAAAAGGAACTTAAAACTACAGTAAACCATTAAAATCCATACTGACAGCGGAGTAGAGCTCCTACTCACTACGTCACGTCTGGTGTCTGTGAACAGCGCCACAGTCTGGCCAGATGCTGAAATGCAGTCATGTTTCCTAATAACTCATTTATGAAGGCGTGTTCAGACCAAACACGATTTGAGCGTCAAGGGCGACAGGTTTACATGTGGTGTAGAAAACCCTGCGGTGTGTTACGCGCGCCGAGTTTTGAGATTTTCAGCATTCGACGTGCGTTACACGCATCACGGGTGGCAGACGCCGGAGTTGGAAAGTCTGAACTTTGGTGTCTTGATGCGGGGCTTCAACCAATCAGAGCGACTCAATGTCATGACACAGACATACATTTTATGACTGCAGAGGAAACACCCAGAAGAACCAGGGGAACCTCCTCTCTCCCTGAAGACAGAGGAGGATAAACTGTAACCTGTGTCCGGTCCTGGTTTCTGAACGGTGGTTTGATGACCTGCTGTCCTGATGGGATGTACTGGGCTGATGATGCTGCCCCGCATCGGGACAGCGGGACGTTAAACTGGGCTGATAATGCTGCCCCGCATCGGGACATCGGGACGTTAAACTGGGCTGATAATGCTGCCCCCCATCGGGACATTGGGACGTTAAACTGGACTGATAATGCTGCCCCGCATCGGGACATCGGGACGTTAAACTGGGCTGATAATGCTGCCCCCCATCGGGACATTGGGACGTTAAACTGGACTGATAATGCTGCCCCCCATCGGGACAGCGGGACGTTAAACTGGACTGATAATGCTGCCCCCCATCGGGACAGCGGGACGTTAAACTGGACTGATAATGCTGCCCCGCATCGGGACATCGGGACGTTAAACTGGACTGATAATGCTGCCCCCCATCGGGACATCGGGACGTTAAACTGGACTGATAATGCTGCCCCCCATCGGGACATTGGGACGTTAAACTGGACTGATAATGCTGCCCCCCATCGGGACAGCGGGACGTTAAACTGGACTGATAATGCTGCCCCCCATCGGGACAGCGGGACGTTCAACTGGACTGATAATGCTGCCCCGCATCGGGACATTGGGACGTTAAACTGGGCTGATAATGCTGCCCCGCATCGGGACATCGGGACGTTAAACTGGACTGATAATGCTGCCCCGCATCGGGACATCGGGACGTTAAACTGGACTGATAATGCTGCCCCGCATCGGGACGTTAAACTGGACTGATAATGCTGCCCCGCATCGGGACGTTAAACTGGACTGATAATGCTGCCCGCATCGGGGCGTTAAACTGGACTGATAATGCTGCCCGCATCGGGACGTTAAACTGGACTGATAATGCTGCCCCGCATCGGGACATCGGGACGTTAAACTGGACTGATAATGCTGCCCCGCATCGGGACATCGGGACGTTAAACTGGACTGATAATGCTGCCCCGCATCGGGACATCGGGACGTTAAACTGGACTGATAATGCTGCCCCGCATCGGGACATCGGGACGTTAAACTGGACTGATAATGCTGCCCCGCATCGGGACGGCGGTACGTTAAACTGGGCTGATAATGCTGCCCTGCATCGGGACATCGGGACGTTAAACTGGACTGATAATGCTGCCCCGCATCGGGACGGCGGTACGTTAAACTGGACTGATAATGCTGCCCCGCATCGGGACATCGGGACGTTAAACTGGACTGATAATGCTGCCCCGCATCGGGACGGCGGTACGTTAAACTGGACTGATAATGCTGCCCCGCATCGGGACGGCGGTACGTTAAACTGGGCCGGATCAGATGACTGAAAGCGCCGCTCACCAGCAGCTCCTGGAGTAAATGATGAAACTCATCACACTCATCACACCTGGAATCATCTGGTGAACCAGACACGGAGCAGAGACGCCGGACGCCGACGTTCTCTAGCTGTAGTTTACTTCTTCAGTTTGAAATCCTGATATATGTTTTTGCATCAGTTCAAGGAGCCTTTATTATTATTTTTTATCAGTAAGCAATGCACCTTATTTAAGTTGATGTGCAATTAAGAAATTGATATCTTTGAGAAAATGTTGACTTGCCGAAAAATTATATATATACATCTTCATTTAAAGAGTAAAAAGTCTTTTTGGTCCTGTTAATAGTTTTGATGTCATAATTAGGTATGTATGTGTGTTACTGGTAATCAGTCATCGGTATCGGCCTTTAGGAGCTGACAGCTATCGATTCTCGGTATCAGTTTTTAAAAAAGGTCATCATGCATTCCCGTCATTCATGGAGGCGCACCTGTCTCTGCTACATAGATCATCATGAAGAAGGTTTTGGTCTAGAAAACATGACAGAAAATGTCAAAAACATGTCATCAGCACTGTAAAAGTAAATGTAAACAACAGCACCCGCCACTCCCAACATGGCGGACGAAGCCAGTAACGTTAGCTCTGTAACGTAACATCAACCATCAAAGAGTCCCACATTTATCAGGAAACAACCAGCCGACATAAAGAACAGCAGAACATCTGAACGTGGAGGCGGAGGTCCAGAAAACATCAACTTCTCCACACCACAGCTGGAGGATGGGGGGGTGGGGGCTGAATCAACCGGAGTTTCTGTGACGTCGACAGACTTGACTCATGGAAACACGATGCAGATGGCGGTCACTGAACGTGTGGAGGAGGGAAACCTGAAGGAAACGGCAGCTCGGACCCAGATCTGGACCCTGGAGCTCACACCTGCTCCCCACAACCACGGACAGAGAGACGGGGTGGGTGCACGCGACAGACAGGTGGGTGTACGCAGAGCAGGCAGCGCCTCTCACCCGTCTCCAGCTGATTGGCTGAGAAGGTAGAGGGGCCGCCACCAACAGCAGTGACGCTGAGGAGGAGGAGGAAGAGCAGGAAGGAGGAGGAGGAGGGAAGAAACCACAGCAGACCGTCTCCCCGTCCTGCTGGGAGCCCACAGGACCCCCCGCCGAAGCAGAGGGCCCCGGACCCAGCCTGAGGACCAGGGGTCTGTGGGGACGGACGTGCTGGCCAGCAGCCGTCGATTCATCACTGCCGGATGACTGACGGCCAAACCAGACCAGAGAAGAAGAAAACAGAGCAAGCAGGAAGCAGAAGAAGATGTAAATCAGGGAAACGAGCAGGAGACGCAGAGCCGTCAGCTCAGAGTGGTGAGGACACGCTTACCTCCCTCTCTGTGATCCCCGCCACACACTTGGGACACTCCCAGCAGCTGGGCAGGTCTTTGTTCACCACTCCTTCCCCCTGAACCTGCAGACACGGGGAGAGATGGAGGTTTACGTCCGGCAGTGGTGGAGCGAGCTCAGGTCAGGGACGGGGTGAGCAGTCCGAGCAGCTGCAGCTGGGACAGCACTAACATGAAACACTCGTCTGAAATACACACAGACCGTCAACGTACAGGACAAACGCAGAACCAAATTGTGGTGCAGAAGTAAGGTGCATGCAGACTAAAGATAGACCGATACATCAGCCGGCCGATATTTGCGCTTTTTGCTGGGATCAGCATTAGTCGATACGTCAGGTGTGTTGGCAGATATTCCCACTCCGCATAATTTACAGACATACATATTTATAGAAACAAACAATATATAAACAATTTATCAGGGTACCACTCTTTTCTGGAATTTTTCAGGACTTTTCCAGGACTTTTCCAGGACATTTTCAGGACTTTTCCAGCTGCTAAAGTACAAGTCAAGTCATCACAACATAGACTATTAAATTCCAACTAAAAGTGTTCTGCAATTGGAGATTAAATTCTTCACGGCGAAGAAGCAGAGACAAAACAGAGACAAAGCAGAGACAAAGAAGACAAAGCAGAGACAAAGCGGAGACGAAGCAGAGACGAAGCAGAGACGAAGCAGAGACGAAGCGGAGACGAAGCGGAGACAAAGCGGAGACGAAGCGGAGACGAAGCGGAGACAAAACACGGAGGAAAAATAATTTTCCAGGACATTTTACTCTTTTCCTCATTTTCCATGACTGGAAAATTTTCCAACATTTTCCGGGATGTGTGGAAACCCTGTTTGAGATTTTATATTATATATACATATATATACATATATATATATATATATATATATATACACATACATACATACACACACACATTATTTGGGAGTCAATTAATGTGTTTGGGGCAGTGTATCGGCCCCAAATATCGGAAATATCGGCAGGTTGTATCGACTGAGGCTGCTGGGAAAATGTTGGTATCTGTCCTAAAAATGTGTATCAGTTGATTCCTGACACATAGATAAGAGTGTAGAGGTAAACAGATGCAGGTTAAGGGTGCGTATAGGAATGGGAGGTGTGTACGGTTCATCTCTGACCTGTAAACACTGACTGGTTACTGGCTTGAGTTTAATGTTCATCACTGCTTCAAATTTCACGTTATGGTTGGATTTTAGACTGAACTTTTTAAAAGTTTTTTAAAGTACGTCTGCTCAGAAACGGCTGAATCAGACAGCAGCTCATCTTTCTACGTAGTTCATATTACAGCACAGCCTGCTGCCATCAGGGAGGAGGCTGTCCAGGACCAGGTCAGGACCAGCAGACTGAGGACAGCTTCATTCAACACCTGTCACCTCCCCATCTCCCTCCCTCCCTCCCTCCCCGCCCACATCCAGGTTTGAGTGCAGTACCGTGAGGCAGGCAGGATGGACGATCTGAGCACAGCTGGAGCACTCCATCAGAGTCAGGGACGGGTCTCCGGTCTCCTCCTGATTCGGCTCCTTGCAGATCTCACACACTGCAGACAGAGGAAGGCCCGGCTGGAGGGACGGGACAGGGACAGGGACAGGGACAGGTCAGAGGCGGGACAGAGACAGGACAGACCGGTCATCATACAGAGATTAAAGACAAGCCAGAAGTCCAGTCATCAGCAACACTCCACGGGAACCTGTTAGAACTGGACTTTGTTCTGAGACCAGGTTGGCTGTTCAGCCAGAGCTTTAAAGAAGCATTACGTCACTTTTCCAAATTAAAACTCCGCAATTTTAGTACATTTTTCTTCCTTAGATCATTTTGTTGCTGTAACAGATTTTTCTGTTTAATAAGAAATCTTCTGTTTAATAATTTTAAAAAATATATACAATTACATTTTTTAAATAAATCTCTGGTAACCTTTTACAAACATCCATGTGAAAAAAACCTGCTATGAAATCATTAAATCTCTGTATTTTTTATGCCTTCTTCAATAAATCATTTGGTCAAGTAATTTTATAATATTATTATTTATTCATTTATTTAATTAAATTTAAAATATTTTACACTCCCACACTTTAAAAAACATCCATCTCTGTGCTGCCTGGTGTCACACTGCTCCCTCGTATCACTGGCAGCAATATTTCCTTCATCTTCCTCCCTACGACAGGAAAACAGCTGATTCTGGTGTAACCCCGTGTTGATCCAGCAACACGGGATCTACTCTCTGTCAGGTTTGTGTGTGTGTGTGTGTGTGAACGTTTCTGTACGCAGAGATTGACAGAGGGAGTTACAGTCGTCCTCAAAATTATTCATACCCTCCAATTAAAGAAGGAAAAAAAAAATCAGCTGTCAGTGAAACACGATGAAATTAACAAAAGTAATAATAAATAAAAATTCTATAAAATCATGACATTGATTCTAAATGGTGGTTTGAAAGAAATATTAGAAAACAAACAAAAAATAAAAGTAAACAAGCATGATGGGGCTCCAAAGCAATCACTGCAATCAGGTGTTTCTGTAACGTCCAATCAGACGTCTGCACCTGTTGACAGGTATGTTGGTCCATGTTCATGGGGAAGATGCTCTAATGTGTCTGAGACAGTTTTGTTTATTTATTCATTCATTTTTTAATTATTATTTCCCACCAAAATCCAAAAGCTGTATTTTATTTCCCTAAATTATAATGTAGTAAATTTTCATTATTAGTTTCTTGTTAATTGAATTACTGTTGTGAATTTAGCCTTTTCTTTAATTGGAGGGATGAATAACCTTGGGGAGGGGACACGTGTTACAGTGAGCTGTTTCCAGGAGTCAGAGTTCCTTACAGACAGACACTGGCGCAGCACACAGGTCTGCTTCAGCTTCCCCGGCCCTCCAAACTTCTTCATGTCTCTGCAGAAGTTGCAGTCTCCACACTCCGGCCTCATGCAGGCCTCGCAGCGCTTGCACCTGCAGGAGACATGGGGACGATCAGAGACTCAGACAGCCCGCTGGACGTCCGGACCGGGGGACGGGTTGGTTACCTGACCCGCCGCCGCCGCAGCACGGACATAGAGGACGGCGGTTTCTGCGGCCGTGGGATGATGGGTGTGGTGGCCAGCTTGGGGCGGGGGGGAGGCGGCGGAGGAGGGGGGCTGATACCACGAGGGCTGAAGGAGAGAAGCAACGATGAGTCCAACATTCAGCTGTGAAACAACCAGGCCCAGTCGCCGTGGTAACACCGGGTCACGGCTGCTGGAGGACACGTGGAGCCTGCTCACCCTCTTGGGCCACGTGATGATGGGCTTCCCCGTGTAGGACAGCTTGGGGTTGTCATTGGCGTGTTCCTTCAGCAGAGCCTGCAAGAGGACGCAGCGTTACAAACAAACAAACAAACAAACAAACATCAGCACCAACGGCGTCGGCAGCACCTTGATGTGTGTGACGAGGGCCGGGGCGTTCTGGATTCCTGCTGGGACGCACTTCTTACTGGACGGCAGAGCCTCCAGCTTTCCCAGCAGGTTCCACAGGCCCTCCAGCTCCAGAGGAGTCAGGTAGACCTGGCCCGGAGGTCCGTCACACTCCTCATCCTCCTCATCATCCTCATCCTCCTGCTGCTCGCTGCTGGCGTCTGAGCCAGGAGGACACTTCAGACCTGACGGGAGAGAAATGACCAGAATACGGACTGAGCCGGGATGTGCTCGTCATCCTGGACCAACTCATCCGTCATCCAGCTGCACAAGTGGGACAGTGCAGGGTTTCCCTCACGCAGACCAACGTGTGCCGCGCCGCCACAGATTCAACTCAAGCGCCACAAAAAAACGCATCCTGCTCATTCATCCCGCTCTTCCTCCCTTCATACGCAGACGTGATGGAGGTAAATGTTTCCCGCACTCTTTCAGCTGTTCCAACAGTGAATCCGTCATTAACATGCAGTAACGTGTTCGTGCGAGCGCACATGGGACACACGCTGATGTCAGTATGCAGAAGACGGTGCAGCTCGGTGTGCATCAAGTCCAGCAAACCAGTCAGAGCCAACGAAAGGCAGGAAACATGACAGAGTAACGTCCAGCTTCGGTCACGTGGAACTGGTTCGGACTTTCAAAGTTTGCAAGGATAAGTTTCGTACGTCTGATGTAAATACGAGCAGCGTTTTTAATCATGGCAGGAGGCAGCAGCCTGGTCTGCAGACAGAAGGAGGCGAGGAGACGGCAGACACACCTCCGCCCACACAGGTGGACGGGACTGGAAACCCAGCTACATTTACCTTGTTAGTGAGAAGAAAGCCAACCGTGGGTCGTTTTATTCCCAGACTGGATCGGAGCCTCCATTTTAAAAAAAGAAAAATGTAAATATTTGATTCGCAAACGGTCTCCTCTCTCTCTCAGACTGAGGTGCATGTTCTACACGTCACTCTTGTAACCACAAACTTAACTTTCTCTGGTTGCTAGTACAACCATGTACAGCACAACATGATGTAGAGCCCTATGAAATCCACGATCACCGAACTGAACATTAAAAACGGAATTTATTATAAACGCGGAATGTCACGGAAATGAGCAACGATTGCTGAAAATGCCTGGACACGGTCAGGACACGATCTCGGCTCTGCCTGGTAGGGTTGCACGGTATACCGGTACCAGTATAGTACCGCAATACTAAAGCGTTTAAAACGGTACTATACCAGCATTTAAAAAGAAACGGTACTTTTTAAAGAAAAAAAAACGCAGCTAAATTGGTAAATTGGAGCCTGTCTCTTTAAGAGCAGCGAGGCCAGCAGTGAGTGTGACGTAGTTTATGATGCGGCTCTCTGTGAAGCAGCTTCACTGAGGAGGAGGAGGAGACGTCAGGTAGCAGCAGGCTGGTAATGGCGAGTGGACGCTGCCGCGGATACCTGAAGTTTGAAGTGTTGCCTCCGTTAGCAGACGGACTTTGTAGCATCGCTTTCAGTGCTTCAGTGTTCAACGGCTCGCCTTCATCATTAGCTTTGAATCCGTAATACTTCCAAACTGTACTTTGAGCCCCTACTTTATCAACACGGGCTTTTCCAAAGCCGTCATCTTTTCTTTTTTCCTCTAAAGGAAAACTACGCGGACTTAGTGACTTCAGTCAGGAACAACTGGTGCTGATGTTGTTCAGTTATGTCAAAGTAAAAAGCACAAAACCTCTTCCAGCCCAGTAGAAACCTACAGAAGCCTGCATACGACACAGAAACGGTTAATAAATACATTTTTAATTTTCTTCAAAGTTGTTACATCCTAAAAATGTTTAAATAAGTTTAAAAATGGTGACAGAAATGAACTGATTGATATGTTCAATTATCATATATATATATATTATAATCATTAATACAACTTGACTGATGTTATAATGAAGGCAGTCACACAAACATGGTTTTATAGACATTACCTCATACCCATTTAATGTTTCATATCATAAACTATTGAGACACAACATTAAATAAACAAGATTTTGAAACACATTAAATAAATATTCCAAAAGCCTTACAATATGCAATTTATTTAGATAGATTTACAATTTATTTTCCTCATTAATTTGGCATTGCTTTATATTACTGGTTCTCTGTGTTTTAAATTGAAGATTTTACCTCTTTGATTATTTTAAAGGTGCCATGACATCAAATTTCACTTTTTCTGGGGTTTTGGGTGTATAATATGATCTGTTGTGCACTGATGAGGTCATGTGAATGTCCAGAGTGAGAATCAAAGTTCCTGTTTATGGTCTGTCAGCTTTGTCTCTCTGCTCAGAAACAGTTGAATCAGACAGCAGGCTATCATTCTACGTAGTTCCATCATTCTATGTAGTTCTATCATTCTACGTAATTTAATTGCTCCAATAAGAGCACACTATCAAGTAAACAGCGCCCCCCTCTCTCTCTCCTAACGGTTTATGCACCGTCCGCTCCCCCCCTCCCCTTCCTGTCTGATTCAGCTTCGTGTATGGAGCTAGTAGTAACTTCTGTGCAGTCAGGTCTGGGTTTTCAAACAAATGGATTTAAAAGCAAACTTCTGCAGCAACACTGAGGGAGGGGGCCACAACCTTGTCATTACCTGTAAGTTTATTTATTTTCTAAATGCTGTCTTGTCTGATAAACGTAGCTCACACTATCTGAAGTGCCCATGATGCTAGCAGTTAGCCTTTAGCAAACTCCGACCGCAGCTTGACCTAGATTCTCCAAATAAGGTCATAGCGAAATAAGGTGTAGCCAATCAAAATGAAGTAAACGTGGTCTCCGGGTAAAGCTCCATATCATCACCGGACCCAACTGTATTACTGAGGAAGTGAGGTCTGGCGTTTCAAAACAATACTCCGCTGTAAAAAATGCCGTTTTTTTCTTTGGAGTATTTACATATGCAGTAATGCCAACAACATAAACTAGTTTTTAACTGTTATGTCATCACTCCTTTAAAATAAAGACTTCAAGAACAATAACACAAATAAAAGAAATATTGAGTTTTTTTTTTTTTTTTTTAAAGTATCGAAATGTACCATAGTATCGAATTACAAAATGGTATCGGTATCGAAACAGAAATTTGGCATCGTGACAACTCTACTGCCTGGACACGGTCGGGACACGATTGCGACACTGCCTGGACACGGTCGGGGCTCTGCCTGGACACGGTCGGAGCTCTGCCTGGACACGGTCTCGGCTCTGCGTGGACACGGTCGGGGCTCTGCGCGGACACGGTCTCGGCTCTGCGCGGACACGGTCGGAGCTCTGCCTGGACACGGTCTCGGCTCTGCGTGGACACGGTCGGAGCTCTGCGTGGACACGGTCAGGACACGATCTCGGCTCTGCGTGGACACGGTCTCGGCTCTGCGTGGACACGGTCTCGGCTCTGCGTGGACACGGTCTCGGCTCTGCGTGGACACGGTCGGAGCTCTGCGTGGACACGGTCAGGACACAATCTCGGCTCTGCGTGGACACGGTCGGAGCTCTGCGTGGACACGGTCTCGGCTCTGCGTGGACACGGTCTCGGCTCTGCGTGGACACGGTCTCGGCTCTGCGTGGACACGGTCTCGGCTCTGCGCGGACACGGTCGGGGCTCTGCGCGGACACGGTCGGGGCTCTGCGCGGACACGGTCGGGGCTCTGCGCGGACACGGTCTTGGCTCTGCCTGGACACGGTATCGGCTCTGCGCTGACACGGTCTTGGCTCTGCGTGGACACGGTCGGGGCTCTGCGTGGACACGGTCGGGGCTCTGCGCGGACACGGTCGGAACTCTGCGCGGACACGGTCGGGGCTCTGCGTGGACACGGTCGGAACTCTGCGTGGACACGGTCGGGGCTCTGCGTGGACACGGTCGGAACTCTGCGTGGACACGGTCAGGACACGGTCTTGGCTCTGCCTGGACACGATCTCAGCTCTGCGTGGACACGGTCAGGACACGATCTCGGCTCTGCCTGGACACGGTCGGGGCTCTGCCTGGACACGGTCAGGACACGGTCGGGGCTCTGCCTGGACACGGTCAGGACACGATCTCGGCTCTGCCTGGACACGGTCAGGACACGATCTCTGCTCTGCCTGGACACGGTCAGGACACGATCTCGGCTCTGCCTGGACACGGTCGGGGCTCTGCCTGGACACGGTCAGGACACGGTCGGGGCTCTGCCTGGACACGGTCAGGACACGGTCGGGGCTCTGCCTGGACACGGTCAGGACACGATCTCGGCTCTGCCTGGACACGGTCGGGGCTCTGCCTGGACACGGTCGGGGCTCTGCCTGGACACGGTCAGGACACGGTCGGGGCTCTGCCTGGACACGGTCAGGACACGGTCGGGGCTCTGCCTGGACACGGTCAGGACACGGTCGGGGCTCTGCCTGGACACGGTCAGGACACGGTCGGGGCTCTGCCTGGACACGGTCAGGACACGATCTCGGCTCTGCCTGGACACGGTCTCGGCTCTGCGTGGACACGGTCTCGGCTCTGCGTGGACACGGTCTCGGCTCTGCGTGGACACGGTCTCGGCTCTGCGTGGACACGGTCTCGGCTCTGCGTGGACACGGTCTGTGGACATACCAACACCCAGGGAGTGCTTCTGGAAGTCCGGGGTCATGTAGGAGGTCCTGGTCAGGCTGAAGACGTAGCGCTCCAGGACGTACCAGCACATTTCGTAGAAGAACGGGTAGCGAAACTTGACCGGAACCTGAAGGGGGGGGCGAGAACAGACCAGAACTCAGATCCAGCACCTGCTCCTACAGTCCTCACAGAAAGCAGATGTCCTCGTACCCGCGTCCTGTCCTCGATGTTGCAGATGTTCAGCTGCATGGGGATGTTGAAGCTGTGCAGGAAGTTTCCTCCGAACACCATGGAGTCCACGGGAGTGTAGACCGCATGGATCCATCCCGACGGGATGATGAGGGTGCAGCCCCGCTTCAGCTCCACCCTCTGGCAGTCGGAGGCTCGGTCCCCCAGGAACACGTCTCCCTGCTTCCCCGACAGCACCCAGTTCTCATACAGCTCCAGGTTGGGGTGGGTGGGCGGGATCAGCCAGAACACCTGCAGAACACACCTGTCAGCACCACCGGCCGAACGGACCAGCATGGAGACCGAACCGGACCCACCTTGCTCCCTCTGAGGATGTGGTACCACACAGAGGTGCCGCCGAAGTCGATGTGGAAGTCCGTGTAGCAGCCCTGGACGCTCATCAGACAGTACCTGAGGAGAGCGGCCGAGTGACAGGGAGATTTTGCTTTTTGAACCTGGGGTGTGTTTTCATGTCCTTTCATATCTGTGAGTGATGGAGAAAGGAATTATCCACATAGCTCCAGTATTTATCCAGCAGCAGCTAGCAGCCCAGCTAATGAGAAGTACGGGGCAACTGGCCCCCGCGTCTGAGTTCACCCTAATTACCTGCTTTTATTCAACCCTGAAGGACTCGGATAGCCTCAACGAGTGTCCCACACCATGAAGGACTCGGATAGCCTCAACGAGTGTCCGACACCATGAAGGACTCGGATAGTCTCAACGAGTGTCCGACACCATGAAGGACTCGGATAGTCTCAACGAGTGTCCGACACCATGAAGGACTCGGATAGTCTCAACAAGTGTCCGACACCATGAAGGACTCGGATAGTCTCAACGAGTGTCCGACACCATGAAGGACTCGGATAGTCTCAACAAGTGTCCGACACCATGAAGGACTCGGATAGTCTCAACGAGTGTCCGACATCATGAAGGACTCGGATAGTCTCAACAAGTGTCCGACACCATGAAGGGCTCGGATAGTCTCAACAAGTGTCCGACACCATGAAGGGCTCGGATAGTCTCAACAAGTGTCCGACACCATGAAGGGCTCGGATAGTCTCAACGAGTGTCCCACACCATGAAGGGCTCAGATAGTCTCAACGAGTGTCCCACACCATGAAGGGCTCGGATAGTCTCAACGAGTGTCCCACACCATGAAGGGCTCGGATAGTCTCAACGAGTGTCCCACACCATGAAGGACTCGGATAGTCTCAACGAGTGTCCGACACCATGAAGGGGCTCGGATAGTCTCAACGAGTGTCCCACACCATGAAGGGCTCGGATAGTCTCAACGAGTGTCCCACACCATGAAGGGCTCGGATAGTCTCAACGAGTGTCCCACACCATGAAGGGCTCGGATAGTCTCAACGAGTGTCCCACACCATGAAGGGCTCGGATAGTCTCAACGAGTGTCCCACACCATGAAGGGCTCGGATAGTCTCAACGAGTGTCCCACACCATGAAGGACTCGGATAGTCTCAACGAGTGTCCCACATCATGAAGGACTCGGATAGTCTCAACGAGTGTCCTACATCATACCAGAGAGGAGACATGAACCAAAGTATCGACATGACCTGGAGATAAATGTTTGTCTGGTCTTTGTGTCCACATCTCAGGACGCTGGAAAACAAATCCTGTTCCAAAATCACGCGATAACTCACATCCCCACTGCTGTTTTGATGCGATTAGGCATGTGATTTCGGATATCACGGGATACCTCGTGTCCCTAATCGGTGTTTTGATAAGAGTTATCGCGGGATTTCGGGTCGAAATTTGATTTCCTGCAAAGAAACGACACCAAAACAAACTTCGATCTCCAGGTAATGTAGATACTTTGGTTCATTTCTCCTCTCTAGTATGACCTCGGACACTCGTTGAGACTATCTGACCCCTTAGGGTGGAAAAAAAGCAGGTTTTTAGGGCTAACTTAGATGCGGGGGCCAGTTGCCCCATACTTATCATTAGCTGGGCTGCTAGGCTGCTGCTGGATAAATACTGGAGCTATCTGGAAAATTCCTTTCTCCATCACTCACATATATGAAAGGACATGAAAACACACCCCAGGTTCAAAAAAGCAAAATTCCCCATTAAGGCATTTACACACCTACTCTGAATATTAGCTTTAATTAAAATAATGTCAAGTCTACGGGAGCGTTCACATCAGTCACTAAATTCTGTCTATCGATTTTGTGGTGTTTATGTTTTTGAACTGAAGTCGATTTTCTTAATATTCCCATCCGACAGACACAATCCACCAATCAGAGAAGGCGCTCTGACGGTCACAGAGCTGGATGAAAAGTGTGGCTTGGTCGCATTATGGCTCAGGCAAGGGGCAAACTCCGCCTCAGAACAGTGAAGCTCGCTTCCTTGTTGTAAACAGTGTAATCCTCCCCTTCATCCGCTAGGGGCTGGCTCCAAGAGCGAGCAAATCCCCATAGACTCCCATGTTAAAAACGCCAACTTCACAGCAGAAATAAACAGGTTTACAGCCTGGTTCAAAAAATCATTTTAGGTTTATTAGGTCAAGTTTACCTTCATGTCAACTGTGAGGGGGGTGAATTTTTTTATAACTCATTCGTTTAGATGTTATTTATTCTTCAAATTACACATAATTAAGGGCGTGTCCTTATGATTGACATGCGGCAGACCGGAAGCTCCGCCTGCCGACCGGAGGCTCCTAGTTAGCTCCTTCTTTGCTCTTAATAAGGTCTCAGTTTGTTACAGAGTCGCACAACGGCGGTGTTTAGTCAGCGAATTGCAAGTCTAAGCATGTCTTACCTTAACCATGCCGCTTAGGGGGCTTATCTTTGTTAGCTCCTCTTAGTTTCGTGTTAGCTCAGTTAGCGTTTAGCCCACAGTACGTCAGCTGTCAATCATTTGCCCCACGGCCGCGCTGTGCCCATTTTAGGATTTTCCTGGAGTGACGACGTACGTGACACGGCAAGATGGCGACGGTAAGACACGCCCAACTGGCTTCACATTTCTCTATTCAGAAGAGACCGGAAGCTACGTCCAGTAATTATATACAGTCTATGGGCTCAGGTCTCATCTTTGCGTCCCAGCATCTTTGTTTGGCAAACGAGGGGAAAATCACGGCTAGTCACCGTGTTTCCCTGCATGTTGTAACCAGTCGGGGTTATTAGCTGCAGGCGTCGTATTTAAAATCCTCATCTGGCATCTCCACGGGGAGATCAGCTGTTTCCAGCATCCAGAAGTTTCCCTGCAGCCGCCCCTCCCTCCTCACTGCTGCATGTGCTCACGTTCCTCTGGAATAACAGATGCCAGTTTGTTCTTAGTCATTTCGCATTGGAGCAGGTGTGTATAGACCAAGGGTCTTCAACGTTTTCCAAGCCAAGGACCCCCAAATTAATGGAGAGATGGTGCAAGGACCCCTCCTAATGTACAAACTTGTGTTATATTAAACTGTTCCTATAGTTTTTGTAGAAATGTAACTTGTTATTGCATTCAGTACTAAGATATTCAAATATTTTCACACACATTTTCTGAGGCTGTTGTGCCTGTTGTCCTTGTGGTTTCCTTATTTTGTCGTATTAAAAGTTGATCCATTTTTTAAAAAATACCTTCATAATAACTTTCTGTGCGTTTAAAAAAAATTGCGGAGGGAATATATTTAAAATGTCTAATCAATCAAAACTCTTGGAACCCCCCTGTAGTACTTCTGCGGACCCCCTGTTGAAGATCTCTGGTATGGACAAATGCGTTGATATTTCTCCTCTGAATTATTTGCAATTTCGTGCCGTTTATTCGCATCGGTCCCGCCGTGAAAAGGCCTTTAAGCCGTGCCTGCGGGGGAGGGAGAGGGGGTGGAAACACGGCCTTACTTCTGAACTTTGGGGTACTGCATGTCGGTGATGGAGTTGGTGGCGTCTCTCTGTCGCTCCTTCAGATGACGAGGCCACATGTTGTCCACCCAGTCGATGAGATCCACCTGCAGACGGGACCAGAGCTCGTTACAGCCAACGTTTGGCGTCTCCAGGCAAACGTAGATCCCACCGCACCCACCGTAGCGGGTCTCTGGACCAGGTTCTCCAGCTTGGTGTGGCTGAACTCCAGGCTGATGACGTTGTAGAGCTTCTCCCTCTGGGACGGAGGCGTCTCGTAGTAGCGTGTCCACTGAGCCATGGACATCTCCGTCCCCTTCTGAGTGCTTACGTCCATCACGTCTATCATACGTCTGCTGCCTGAGAGGGACTCCGTTAGTCAGAAACTGCTCTGACAACACGTCATGGCCTTCATTAATCCGTCTCTCAGAGACGATAAAATTACAACTAAAGGTAGAAAACATGAGTCTGCTCCAGATTTGACTCGTTTAGCTGTGAAAATGTGTTTATTTACTCTGTTAAAGCTGCTCTCAGAAAACAGCAGCAATAATAACAATAATAATCATCATTATCATTACAGATGTTCAATTTTATCAATATTGGCAATATTGGCATTAAAATGTGATATTTGAAAATATCTGTATTGGTTTTATCAAAACCAATAGAACGATATCAGCTGATATTATTGGAAATTCAGAGTTGGACAATATTGGAAATTGGATATTGGTAAAAAAAAAAAAAAAGCCAATATCAAAACATCTAAAATATTAATAATAATGATAATAATAATTGTCATCATTATCATTACAGATGTTCAATATTAAATCGGCCGATATTGGCATTAAAATGTGATACAGAAAATTATCAGTATTGGTTTTATCAAACCAGTAGATCGATATCAGCTGATATTGGATATCTGAAATTAAGAGATTGACAATATCGGAAATCAAATATCGGTAAAAATAATTCAAAAGAAAATAAAAAAAGCTGATATCAAAAATCCCTAATAACAACAATATCAATAATCGTCTTTACAGATGTTTGATATTATCGGCTGACATTGGCATTAAAATGCGATATTTGGAAACATCTGTATTGGTTTTATCAAACCAATAGATTGATATCGGCTGATATTGAATATTAAGATTTGGACAAGATTGGAAACTGAATATTGGTAAAAAAGCCAATATCAAACATCGTTAATAACAATGACAATACTAACAATAATAATAATCATCATCATCGTCATCAGAGGCATTACTGAATATCATCAGCTGATATTGGCATTAAAATGTGATATTGGAAAATATCAGAATCGGTGTTATCCAACAAATAGATTGGTATGGGTTGATATTGGATATTGGAAATCAAGAGCTGGACAACATTGGTATATCAGATATTGGTTAAAAAAACAAAAAAATAAATAAATCAAACGTCCATGATTATAATAATTATAATAATAGTAGTAGTAATAATAATAATAATAATAATAATAATAATAATAATAATAATAATAATAATAATAATAATAATAATAATAATAATAATAATCTGAGAACGGGATCTTACCCACAAACATCTTGACATCGTTAACACCGAAGTCTGGATCTGGCATCCTGCAGAAGCAAACATCATGTTTGGTTGCTATGGTAACGGAAAATGAGGAAAAGGAAGATGGAGCATGCACCTACTTGATTCCCAGTCCTTCTGCCTTGTCAAAGATGATGGGGTCCCTCAGGCCTCCTTTCTGGACGTACTCGTAGGAAAAGTCTAAAAATGTAACGGACATAATCAAAGACAGAAACGGTGCAGCCTTTGTTCTGCAGGACAGGATGCTGCAGCAGGACAGGACGCTGCTGGGCTGAATGTGATGGAAGATTCATCACTCCACATTTATCTGAGCAGATCCTCAGTAGGGATGTCACGAGTTTCTCTGTATGATTATTGTCGGAGAAATAGTAAGAATTATCATGGATTAATTCATTTTCCAACACTATAAATGTATAAAAATCACTTCAACGCTTCATCCTAAAATTTTAATCAATTTCTCGATTTTAATGTGTGAATAACATGTTGCTATAGAGATAAAGTAAAGTCAGCAGCTGTCTCGGCAGAAGCTGCCGTTTGACATAAATACCACTGGAACAGTGGAAATAAGACCACATATCTGGAATCAAAGTTTCTTCTACCTTCTGCTAGAACCGAAGCAGCTGCCTACAGTCTGTCTCCAGCCTCAGGTCCACTGGTTCAGCTAAAAGCCTGCAAGACCACACCGAGGGAACCAGAACTGTAAGGAGCGACCCGGAACGACAAGCAGAACCACAACTGATGAGAAGCTGCACTGGTTTGACAGAGAGCCAGGCCTGACAGAGGCACTCGTTCCCTGCATGAGCTCGCGGCTAACAGCTAGCCGCGGTAAATAATTAGCCTTTAAAAAAGGAGAAGAAAACAACTTCCATGGTTCCAGTGGAGTTTTAAATAGTTCCCGTTTCTAAGGATGAGGATGGAGGGAAGGATGCATGTTCAGGGCTTTCCACAGGGATACAGAGTGGCCAGCCATAACGTCTAAGTAGCCAGCCGGGTTGGGGGGGCTGATATTTTATATATATATATATATATATATATATATATATATATATATATATATATATATATATATATATATATATATATATATATATATATCACAAATCAATTAGATTTTTTCCCAAAATCGTTCAGGCCTAAAACGACCACACAACTCACGTACAAAGCCAGTGAATAAAAGTGTAAAAGTGAGCAACCGACAACATGGCTACTGGAGTGAGAACAGAGTGCGACTCAAAACACAGCTGGGACTTTGATTCCAGGCTCTGCTGTTTGTATTTACTGCTTTCCTTAATAAGTAGGAGGGAAAAAAATTATTAAAAAAAAAAATCATAAATCGAGGGGGAAAAAAAAAAGTGAGGTTTTATTGGTTTCCATGGGTTTGTAATAAGTATAATATTACATGCATTGTATGATTGTATGATTAATAATATGTATACTATCTAATAGTATAATACGTGCATACATTTAACTTCCATCCAGGCTACACTGCACAAACAATCTTAAAATCAGCTCTGCTGGATGATGTGTTCATGAAATGTGTAACAGGTGACCTCCAACTTACAGCATTAGTGTTTATATGACGCATGATATAACTACATCATACGAGTCATCATGGGACAGCTGTGCTGTGAAGGTATGACGCATTTCTGAACTTCATCACAGAATACTCATCAATAAATGACTGAAACCTGGTCATTCAAATCCCCACTGATGACAAAAAAGGTTTATTTCTGTTTAAAGTCCAAATGAAACTGTTTCATTCAGTGGAGTCACGTTAGATATCCTTAAAGTTCACATCTCAGATAACATGCAATAAAAACCTACAGCTGATCCATTTTTAGCTATGACTGCAATGTGCAGTCTCCATGTGCAGGAGGAAAGACTCCGGCTGCTCCTCGCTGGAGCGACTGCTTCCTCCTCCATCTCACTAATTAAACTGAAACAGTTTTAAAGACCTCCGTAAACTGCTGAAGGTTCCTACACCAGCAGAAGTTAGCTCAAACCGGCCGGCAGCCACGAACAGGACGGAGAAATGAAACCTAAGACGCATTTCACAGCCGTGCCTAGGGCTGTGTTCAAAAAATAGATTTTCCAATTCTGAACCGATTCTCATATTAATTTCCAAAGATCGATTTTTCTTATCTTTTTTTTTTAAAATGACCATTTAATGTACTGCCTCCGGTTAAGTGCAGTGGCTCAGCCGCTCCGCTAGGGGGAGATAGTGAGCTGGACAGAGTGTAGGACTACTAGAGCTAGTGCAGCGCCAGAAGAAGACTAAGTGGGGCTGGTACAAGTAGTTTCTAAAAATTCAGTTTAAACAGAGGAAACATCTGCCTGTAAGTACTTTAATAAATGCAGTTAATGTTCATGATCGAGGGGAAATTGATACTTTCTATTTTGTATGTCATCTTTGAAGTTACGACGTAGAAGCTAATTCCGTTAGCATGTCAATGGCATCTTCCATTATTAGCTAGCAGGTTAGTCGCTAGTCGTTTTAAGTTTTAAATGCTGACTTACTGTGTATTTTGCCTCACTGAATCATAATTTTGTGAATTCTTATTATTTGTTTCCTGTTATTTGAATTACTGTTGTGAATTAAGTCGTTTTTTTTAAATTGGAGGGTGTGAATAATTTGGTGGATGACTGTATCTGGGGAGAGGGTTTGGTTTGGTACTTACAGCCAGCATTAACTACATTACTTCATTCATTCGTTCTAGAATATTAATATAATACTCGCATTAATATGTTGCATAACTGAAGAGTTATGGAATTCGGGTTTTTTTCAATACCAGCAAACCAAATTGAGATTGAATCAAAATCTATTTGAAATCAGATTGGATCGGACAGATCAAAAATAATCGATTCAAAACCATAAGAATCTGAATCGAATCGATTATTGAAATCTGAATTGATACCCAGCCCTAGTGCTGCATTCAAGACAGCTGGGAAATAGCATGACTCATCAGTCTAACAGGGATAACTTAACAGTACATGTGGGCTTCATTACAGAGCCAACAATGAAATAAATTAAATCTATGGTATTTTAGGGGGTTAAAGCCACACCAGGACGCTGAGGAACGTCGCTTTTGTTGCGCTGATCTGCCGTTATGGTTCCCACATTATGTTTTATGAAAAGTGATACTGAGGAACCTTTATGATTAACTGAGGTGTTTGACATAATAACCCCCCCCCCCCCGGTTACCAAGCAACATGCATGTCAGCAGGAGGCGTTTGATTTCCTCGGCTTACCTCTGCCCGTCATGCGAACAACACGCTCAGAGCTGAACCTCTGGCTGTTGACCTTCTCCTCCAGGTCAAACATCCTCCTTCCATCAATCTCCTCATCCGAGATGCCGTCGTCATGGTAACGCCGCCGGGTACCAGCCCGCTGTGGTGACAGAAAATAAAGGCAGATTTAGACAGGCAACTATGCGTGAAAACAATCACCATGGCAACAAAAGACCTGAGGACCAGCTCCAGCTGATGAAGATCACCTGTCCTCTTCATCACTGGTGGCCACACCATATTGAAGACATTAAAATGTCATAAGCAACACATTCTTATTCAAGCGTACGAGGAATACAGACTTCGCTATATTATTTCATCAACTCAACTTTATTTATAAAGCCCTTTACAACAACTACAGTTGGAATGAAGTGCTGCACACACCAAGCTAGTAAAAATTAGCAATACACGATAATATCAAGCGATAGCAGGAAATTATGACATCATTCCGATGAGTCCGATATCATGACAACTTACCCTGATTACTCATGTCTAGGGATGCATGATATTGGAATTTTGGCCGATATCCAATATGCCGATATTTTTAAATCTCATGTGACCAATAACCGATATTGATAGCGACATTAAAGCTGAAAAAAAAAAAAAAAAAAGCAGTCATCGCACTTAGGAGTTTTGTTGTCTGTTTCCAACACTTTGAAAAACAGGGGTGGGAAAAAATATCAATACACTGATTGAAATATTGCGATATTTTCATATGCCAATTTCAAATCAATATTTAAAAACGCAGTATCGATCCATTTCACTTACAAAAATATTGCGAGATTTGATCAATCTGTTACAAAATCTCATATTTCATGAATTCTTGCAATATTTTGAAACAGAACAATGAAATATCGCGAGATTTTGTTAAAATCGATCGATTCCACATTTTTAAATGTCAATATTATGAAAATGTCAGTGTATCAATATTTTTTCCCACCCCTAATCTTTGGAGGTTTAAAAGTCTAAAGAATAAGTTTTTGAAGAAGAAGAGGAAGACATTTCTTTTTTTTTTTAGACTTTAGAAACAGTAGGCTGATTAAATATCGGTGGGGTGGCCGGTGTCCAATACTCAGTTTTATAGGCTGATACCCATAGGGGGGGACGATCATATCGTGCATCCCTATCTATGTCCCATAAAGTTAGAATTTTTTAAGATCAGACATGCAGAACTTGAAAATCCCACTTTTAATAATCGGCACTTTATCGGTATCGGCCTATTTTGGTCTTGAAAACTGAGTATCGGACATCGGCCACCCCACTGAAAGTTAAACGATATTCAATTAAATCAGCCCGTTGTTTCTAAAGTAGAAAAAAACCCCAAAACTTTTTCTTCCTCTTCTTCTTCAAAAACGTCTTTTTTACAGACTTCAAAACTTCTAAAGACTAGGGGTGGGAAAAAATATTGATACACTTAAATATTGTAATATTTTCATATGCTGATATATTGACATTTAAATTAATCATTTATATTTATCTATTTTACTAAGGAAATCTTACGATATTTCATCTCTCTTTTACGAAATCTCGCGAGAATTCACAAAAGTTTCACGATATTTTCATATGCTGATATCATTTTGACATTTAAAAACAGGGTATTGATCCATTTTCCTAATGAAATCTCCCAATATTTCATCATTCTAGTATGAAATCTCTCGAGAATTCATGAAATATCGTGAGATCTTCTAACAGAACAATGAAATTTCGTAAGATTTTGTAAGTAAAACAGATCAATATAGCATTTTTTTAAAATATTGATTTGATATTGGCATATGAAAACATTGCGATATTTCAGTGTATCAATATTTTTTTTCCATCCCTATCTTTCAAAGTGTCAGAAATGGATAGCAAAACTGCCATTTGAAATGACTGCTTATTTTTTTCAGCTTTGATATCAGTTATCGGCCACAAGTTTTAAAATATTGGCATATCAGATATCAGCCAAAATTCCAATATCGTGCATCCCTAACATATGTTGTAATATTTTGGGTTTTTTCAAGGTTGGTGGGCAGGAATGGTTTTAAACTGTAAAGTCCTTTTGAGTCACAACTTGCTTGATAAGCGCTTAATATATAAAGATTGATTGATCAATATGATCTGCGACATCGTTATTGCAATACGGTATTTCTCTCTCTCTCTTTTTTTAAAATACTGCAATATATTTTTTGGGTGATATCACCCCACCCCCAACTAATTGTTATAGTTTCTTTACAGTGCAGAGCATGTACGTTTTTGGTTTGTACAAATGCTTTAACACTGTCTGTATTAAAATATAAAATCACTAAAGAAAAATCGAGATCGGACAATATGAAAACATATATCGCGATATTTTTTCTAACCATATCGTCCAGCCCTGAGACGCTGCTGCTCGTCTCCTCCTGCTCACACTTACCAGTCTTTTGCTGTATCTTGGCTTAGAGTCATCCATTTCCAGAGGGAGACCTGGACGCAGAGCTAACGGGCAGAGCAGAGACGTTAACCGGCTCCGTGGCGCCACATGGCTGCTGGTGGTGGATAAAAAGCTGCTGGTGCGACTCCACGACTCTGGGAAAGTTCCCCTCTAATGTTTAAAAAGTGGTGAGCTGAGCGTCTGGTTAGCTTCTCAGACTTCACAGTGGCCTCTGACGTCACCCAGTTCTGGTCCAACTTCAACCCACGGACGGCAGCGGAACACGCAGCGGTGAGGATAACTTCATGAGAGTTGGATCCGCGTTAGATGCTCATAAACACAGCGCGACCCTCCCGCTTTGTCCCACATCTTCCCGGTCTAAACTCGAGCCTAGCGCACTGTTACCAGACTGGGAGACTTCTCATTTATCTCCGCAGAAACCCAAACAGAACTTCTGCTCGGACTGCGACGGTTAAACGCCCCCGGAGAAGTTTCACAACAAGAAAATAAACGCTCCATTAATCCAGTACAGTACAATAACTCCGAACAGCCGCCATTTTCTATATCCCCGCATAACATCGCCACATCCCGCCCACAATTCTGCTTTGAACCAATCAGGAACAGATCTCCGCGCCGCTGATTGGACCTCAGTGATGTCACTCAACGTAGAAAATGAGTGCCCTGTGATTGGACAGATAGCGCCCAATGGACGTGTAAAAGAACTGACATGCTACCAATAACAGCACACACAGAGAACAAGCTGGCGTATTATTGGTCGAGTTCCTCAATCGAGGCTGATAATTGGATGAACACGCAGTCAATCAAGAGAGGCAGCCAATGGCGTAATAACAACCGTATCCACCGCCCCATTACCCAGTAAAAGTAGTAATCAGCCCGTAATAAGCTAAATTAGCTGGAAAAATAAAGCGTTTTCGAGCGCTTACCCCCATAGTCCCGGAGATCCGACCGCTTCAGGATACCTGGGGTAATCCGGGAGATGAAACGCCTTCTGCGGACTGTCGCCTGCTCACATCGCGCACACACGCTTTGGACACTTACCTCAACAAGGAAGTGTCTACAGATCCATAAATGGAAGTGCACCTTGAACCAGCCGCTGCTGATTGGCTTGTGAATCTTCTATGGCGCTTCTGATTGGTGGAAGGGCCTTGTCCGTCAAAATGTGCACAGCTTGAGTATGGCGAGCGAGAAGTGTCATACCTCGAAGCGTTAGCTCAGACTGTTGCTCTAAAATTTAAGTTAATAAACACACAGAAGCTAAATACATAACAGACTCGTTTTATTTTATTTTATTTTTTTCAACAAATGAACGAAGCTACAAAAGACGTACAAACAACAACTGTCTCTGCTCCCTCCTACAAAGCTAAAAACAGGTTCATGAGGAAACAAAAATCACACAATGTGCTGTGAAACTTCCCAACACCAACAAGGAGCTGAATAACAGAGCTGATCCAGCCTCGGCTGACTGCTAGTCTCCCGCCATTTCCAGTCTGTTCCATCAAAAATGACCAATTTAAGATATTTTAAGATTTAATAATTAATCTTAAAGGAATTTAGTGTATTTTTGTGGCTTTCTGGGAGCCCCGTCACAAAGATAACGCATCAGGAGACGCCTGAGCTCAGAGTTGACCCAAATGTCCATACATCCAGCAGGAAAGAGGGAAATGTGAAAGACTAACCACAATCAAACCGAGATGAAATGCAGCTGTCCTGTAAAAAAAAAAAAAAAAAAAAAAGGTGGGAAGCACACAGAAATATCAAAAATTAAGTAAATCTTTGTAATAAAAACAAAACTCAAGGAGCTAAAGCAAGCAGTAAAAGAGCCTGAAGGCAGTGTCTCTGTCGTCAAATGAAGCAGGGCTGGGTTTTTACCTTTTATTGTCTCATATTCAACATTAAAACCTATCGTTGGGACATGCCTACCATCATTTTTCCTTCTGTGAGTTCAACATTAAATCTAAATGAGTTTAGCTAGAGGAACATTAATGACTCCAGGTTTATTAAAGGCCCACCTGGACTCAAAGATGAAACATCCACCATATACAGCAGGGAAAAAGTATTGAACACGTCAAGATTTTTCTCAGAAATATATTTCTAGTAGAATACTGACATGAAATTTTCACCAGATGTCATCAAACAACCCAACTAATGCTCACATACAAAGAAATGCTAACGTTTATGTCCATAAATGAAGTTATGTGTAATATAGTGAAATGACAGGCCGTTTCTCGATATGCGTACTATTGCGTACTTGTGTTCTTGTGTACTTTTGAAACGTCATCAGTAGAGGTCAAAGTACTGTTCCAATTAAAAGAACGCATGCAGACAAGTACCCTCCACATTCCCGGATGTGTACTTGATCCACCCACTTTTCCAAGTCTGCATTGGAGGCGACTTTTGCTAAAATTTTACTAAAATTTAAACATGTTATTTTTGGCTTTCATGAAATGAATGTGGACAGAAACAAAAAAGTAATCAATATTATTGTTTTATTTTGCTAATTCTATATTCATAAATGTACATTTTCAATGTCGTCATTGTTTTTTTTCCTGCTGTAATTCCTAAACTTGAACTGTACTTATCAACTCTCAGAGCTCAAACAAAAAAGCAATTGAAAAGAATGAGAACTGTCTATCTTTGAATATTTTATTTATTTTTTTTTTATTTTCTTATATTATTATTCAATAACGATTTGTTATTGAGTTTTTGTGGACTTTTATGGACCTTTTTGGTTCAGTTGCTGGTGAACTCCATTATATGAACGTTGGGGGAAACCTGTCCGATCTGCGGCTGCATTTGAGATATTAAAAAGTGCTCCAGAGTCTTGCTCAGCATGAGGATGAGGAGAAGATGAAGGACCATCATTCTGTGGGTGTACTGTTGCTGTAAAGCAGGTGAGTGTTTCTTGGCTGTGTGGTGGGACGGTCGTCTTGCTGAAAGATCCAGCCTCTCTTCATCTTCAGCAGATTCTGGTCCAGAATGTCTCTCTACTTTCCTCCATTCATTCTTCCTTCAATCATATGAAGTCTGCCAGTACCACATGCTGAAAAACAGCCCCCACCATGATGCTCCCACCTCCAAACTTCACTGTTGCTATGGCGTTTTGGGGTCAAGCATAGGCGCCGATCTCCATTTGTACTGGTGGGTGCTGTGAGTGAAGGCCATACAAGACGACAAGATATATTCAGCTAAATTAATATCCCATTATTAGGGGGATTTGTGGCTTATTGTTTAATAAAATTAAATAATGAACTCACCGCAAAACTAACAAATACAACATGATCCATTTAGAAAATAATTAGAAGAAATTAAAATTGTTGATAAATGAGTCACCAGTGGAATTCTTCACAACTGTAACATCGAGCAATAAATACACGTGAAACAGAAAGCAAAATTCAGAGCCAGAGCAACAAATCTTAACGAACAGCTTAATCAGCAACATTAACAGCAGCTGGTAGTTATTTTCTCTCAGTCTTGTTAGTTCTTTAAAATGTAGCATACGGCTGCTTTTAGCTGCAGCTTGATGAAGCTATTGGCGCTCATATCCAGGACCATGCCGTATTAACGGTCAGTACTATTTTCTCCTTAGACGAGGCTGATTTTCAGACCGTAGGCTCCCATGTGGTTTGATTCAACGAAGAACCGAAGCCACCAAAAAAACCCTTTATCCTCATTTATGAAGTTTATGATATAATGAAATCCTTCTGGCCGATGCACATCAGGTCTGCGTGCCATGTTCTGGCTGCGCTGTTTCCATCCTGCCGGTCTCCATGCTGCGTTCACGTCCAAATGTCATGTCTGACAGCAGAGTTCTACTGCTGCTGGCCTCTAGAAGCATTAATCCAGCTTCAGTTATGAAATTTGGACCTTGTCCGTGTGAAAAGATTTTATTCTGATCATTCTGAAGGCATGGCGCTGATAATATAGCCGAGGAAGTCCGCCATGACTGAGTCAGTGTAGGGGAACACTGCGGTGGATGCTGGATGAGGCCGACTTTGCCAGCAATCCCACGTGGGTCCTCGGGCCCTGAAGCACCCACAGAACCGGCACCTATGGGGTCAATGCGGTGCCATTTCTCCTCCAAACATGTTGTGTCTTATGACATCTGCAGAGTTCAGTTCTGGTCTCATCTGACCAGACTATGTTTTCCAGAACATCATGGGTTTGTCCAGATGTTGTGTTGCAAACTTCAAACCAGCATCAACCTGCTTCTTCTTCAGAAATGGAGTCTTGCGTGGTGTGCGTGCATGAAGGCCATGGCGGTTGAGTGCATTCCTTCTTGTTTTCTCTGAAACAACTGTAGCTGCTGGTTCCAGGTCTTTCTGAAGCTCTCCACGAGTGGTCCTGGGCTGTTGGAGAACCTTTCTGATGATTGTTCTGACTCCTCTGTCTGAAATCTTGTGAGGAGCACCTGGCCGTGGCCGCTTTATGACCATGCCGTGTTCTTTCCACTTCCGGATGATGGTCCCAACGGTGCTCACTGGAACTTTCAGAAGTTTACAAATGCACCTGGAACCAATGCCTTCAGTGTGTTTGCAATAATAAGGTTGCGTAGGTCTTTAGACAGCTCTTTGCTTTTACCCATCATGCAATGCTTCTTGTCTGACACCTTGGTGATGAGAAACCTTTTTAAAGGCATCAATCAGGACTAAAGCAGCTGATATTACTTTGCTCTGATAGAGGACAGGATTACTTTCTAAACACTGACAGACTCCAGCTGCTTTCTTGGCTTTCACATCTTTTTGTCTCCATTTCTTCATGTGTTTAATACTTATTCCCTGTTTCACTATATAACACATAACTTCATTCATGGACATAAATGTTAGCGTTTCTTTGTATGTGTGCATTAGTTGGGTTGTTGCCGACATCTGGTGAAAATTTCATGTTAATATCTCCAATAGAAATATATTTCTGAGAAAAATGATGTGTTCAATACTATTTTCCCGCTGTGTGAATAGGATGAATTAGATGCAGTTGATAGCGTAAGTATTGGCACAGTTTGTTTCCACATTATAGAAAACACAGACTAACGAACAAAAGAAAAACAACAGCTGTCTCAATACTTAGGATACAAACTCCACCGTGTGGCGGTCTGAGACGCCACCGTCAACCTGGTTTCTCTGTTCGGCTTGACTTGTTTTCAGTGTGCTGCCTGGAGGAGGATCCTGACTTAGAGCTCAGTTTAAGTAAACTTTAGCTCATTTAGAAAACGTGAACAAGCATGGAAATGAAAGTCTGCTCGGGCAGGCTGGTGGCCACGTTTCCTGTGGCTTTCCACAGTCTGGACAGTTAAAGGTGACAGCTACAAGTTTAATTCCTCCCTGCCAGTAGGGGACGTGTTAACACTCGCTTACTCAATTAGCATTAGCAACATTACAGAACTGGCTAACCATTATTTAGCATGAAGAAATATTTGATTTATCAAGCTAGCAACTCCGTAGCTAATGCTAACTGCAAAGAATCCCAACATTGGCACGGTAATCTTAAATAATCAGTAAAATCTTTGTATGTATTTACTTTACTTTTTGTCTCTGTCAAAATTGATGGAACAATTATTTATATTCTATAAAAAAAAAATTTGGGTAAAATTAGTACTTTTATTCTTCACCACTCTACACTGCAAAAAAGGACTTTTTTGGACTTGTAAAAACCACTTTGATGTGAAAAGTAAATTCTACAAGAGTTGTATATTACCCTGTTTTTACTCAGAAAAAAACATAATTTTATTAAATGCTACTTAACATTTGTTTGTATATTTTCAACTTGATTTAAAATTGTACGTATAACTCACAATTATTAAGTAATTTGCATTCAATGTATTCATTATGTGATCATCTTGTAAAAAGGAAGTATACTTTACTTTGCTATTTTCAAAATTCAGCATATCTGGACCACAGAGGCTCATGGGAGATGCATGCTCGACAGGAGTTTAACCTTTTGGGAATGCTAGCCTGTAAATTTGAGTTATTTGCTGTGTAATGGTTTACATTTAGTTTATAATGACTCGTCTGTTAGTCTGTCCCAGTGTGGCTGTTGAAGAGTACGCTTAAATAACATCTGTTTTGATGTGAGATTTTAACTGAGTCTAAGTAGAACTTACTAATCATGACAAAGTAAAACTCAATGGTGAAGTTGATAAATACGACTAAAGGTTAAGTTTTTCTTGTAGGAATAACTCATATATGCAAGTAAAGTTTACTTGAAAATAACCCTGTAAAATTTACCTACTTTTATAGGATTTTCTAAGTAAGTAATACTCCACAGTTTTTTTTTCAGTGTAGACATTCTGTGGATGTATAGTTTATAGGATTGAGACTTTAATGAGTTAATTACGTTTAATTAATCACAACAAAATGAACATGTTAAAAATGAACGCATTTAACTGCAGTTTGCATTTAAAAAGTTTAAAGTACTGTAACATGCTGAGTAGAGAACAGCCAGTTTTATAATTCCAATACTTAAAATGGTATAACTTTATATTCACTGTTCAGTTTTGGCTGGGGATAAATCTGTTTCAGAGCGGAAATATAATTCAATGAATTTGGTCAAACGATGATAGAAGTGGAGTTTACAATTTTAATATCTTTGTCTGTAATTTGATTTAGTCGTACTGCACACAAAAATACATTCAACTGAAGAAAATGGTACTTTTGAGGAGAAATTTTTGTAATGCAATAAAAATGTGATTCATCGAGTATAATTAATTATAACGCCTCTATTTAATTAGATAGTTTTTAAAAAAAAAAATAGAATCCCACCCCTAATTATTTTCTTTAAAAAAATGAGTGTTTTGATGCAAAAGTTGTAGCCTTCACCTTTAATTGTGGATATTTTGGTGACCACCCAGCCGGTCAGATGTGCTGTAGATTAAGCTCTGGAACGTAAATACTCCTACACATATACACCAACACTAACCAACACGTTCT
>JALJCO010010169.1:40000-41317 GCA_023101725.1 Atherinomorus stipes | reverse complement strand
CTTTCTTTCTTTCTGTCTTTCTTTCTTTCTCTTTCTTTCTTTCTTTCTGTCTTTCTTTCTTTCTTTGTCTTTCTTTCTGTCTTTCTTTCTTTCTCTCTTTCTTTCTCTCTCTTTTCTTTTTTTTTTTTTTTTGTTTAGTTGTTCATTTTTGTTTTTTTCTTTTTCCCTTTTGCTTTGACTTAGTTTTGTGGTTGGTTTAATAAAGGTCCTTTTAAAACTCAAAAACTCTCTCTCTCTGATGTCTGTGTTGCAGCTGAGGAGGAAGGAGCTGAGACACATGCAGGCTCTGGCGGAGGAGTGGAGGAAGAGAGAGCGAGAGAGGGAGGCTCTGATGAAGAGAAAGGTGGAGTCACACTGACACGTGCAGATAACCTGCACATGATGGTCTATCCAGCGGTCCGGGACTCCGGGAGTCCAGCGGTCCAGGACTCCAGACCCAGGACCAGGACCCCAGATTCCGGACCAGAACCCCCTTTTTTTTTTCTTATTTGTCCTGTCCAGCATCATAGCAGCAGAATGGAAATCTGATTGCTTTATTCTGTTGAACTGTTTTGCTTTGCCAAGCGGAGCTTTATGAACATAAGGCTCCACTTGATATCATGTTTATTCATTTTATTTCTTTAATTAAACATTTGTCTATAACAGCATTCCATTTCATACTGCTGGGCCTGACAAGGAGAAATGAAAGTTAACAGAGGTAATGATAGAAAGTGGAACAGAGAGAGAGGAGTAAGGAAGAGGAAGAGAGAGAGGAGAGAAAACATGAATCCACTTCCACAGTTCACTGGTACATCTGTACCGCGATCCCGAAACAACCAAGGTCTCTGTTGGAAAACAAAACAAGCAATCCCCTACAGGAGGACCTGCAGGTGGCTTAAATATCCTCAGATCATACAAACACACACAAACACACGCAGAACTACGCAGAGAAGAGGTACAACCTAGTCATCGCAATGGGAAGTAGAGAAGAGGTACAACCTAGTCATCGCAATGGGAAGTAGAGAAGAGGTACAACCTAGTCATCGCAATGGGAAGTAGAGAAGAGGTACAACCTAGTCATCGCAATGGGAAGTAGAGAAGAGGTACAACCTAGTCATCGCAATGGGAAGTAGAGAAGAGGTACAACCTAGTCATCGCAATGGGAAGTAGAGAAGAGGTACAACCTAGTCATCGCAATGGGAAGTAGAGAAGAGGTACAACCTAGTCATCGCAATGGGAAGTAGAGAAGAGGTACAACCTAGTCATCGCAATGGGAAGTAGAGAAGAGGTACAACCTAGTCAGAGCAATGGGAAGTAGAGAAGAGGTACAACCTAGTC
>JALJCO010010169.1:0-35000 GCA_023101725.1 Atherinomorus stipes | reverse complement strand
CCTGGTCTCGTGTTGTGTGCAGACCCAGCGGCTGCAGCGGGAGCTGTAGGTCAGGTCCTGGTCCTGGTCCTGGTCCTGGTCCTGGTCCTGAACCTGGTCTTTTGTGTGCAGACCCAGCGGCTGCAGCGGGAGCTGTAGGTCAGGTCCAGGTCCTGGTCCTGGTCCTGGTCCTGGTCCTGGTCCTGAACCTGGTCTCGTGTTGTGTGCAGACCCAGCGGCTGCAGCGGGAGCTGTAGGTCAGGTCTTGGTCCTGGTCCTGGTCCTGGTCCTGGTCCTGAACCTGGTCTTTTGTGTGCAGACCCAGCGGCTGCAGAGGGAGCTGTAGGTCAGGTCCAGGTCCTGGTCCTGGTCCTGAACCTGGTCTTGTGTTGTGTGCAGACCCAGCGGCTGCAGCGGGAGCTGTAGGTCCTGGTCCTGGTCCTGGTCCTGGTCCTGAACCTGGTCTCGTGTTGTGTGCAGACCCAGCGGCTGCAGCGGGAGCTGTAGGTCAGGTCCTGGTCCTGGTCCTGGTCCTGGTCCTGAACCTGGTCTCGTGTTGTGTGCAGACCCAGCGGCTGCAGCGGGAGCTGTAGGTCAGGTCCTGGTCCTGGTCCTGGTCCTGGTCCTGGTCCTGAACCTGGTCTTTGTGTGCAGACCCAGCGGCTGCAGCGGGAGCTGTAGGTCAGGTCCAGGTCCTGGTCCTGGTCCTGGTCCTGGTCCTGGTCCTGAACCTGGTCTTTGTGTGCAGACCCAGCGGCTGCAGAGGGAGCTGTAGGTCAGGTCCTGGTCCTGGTCCTGTCAGACCTGGAGACCAGGGAGAGACAGCTGGCAGAGACCGAGCTGCAGGTAGGTCCTGGTCCTGGTCCTGGTCCTGGTCCTGTCAGACCTGGAGACCAGGGAGAGACAGCTGGCAGAGACCGAGCTGCAGGTAGGTCCTGGTCCTGGTCCTGGTCCTGTCAGACCTGGAGACCAGGGAGAGACAGCTGGCAGAGACCGAGCTGCAGGTAGGTCCTGGTCCTGGTCCTGGTCCTGGTCCTGGTCCTGAACCTGGTGTTTGTGTGCAGACCCAGCGGCTGCAGCGGGAGCTGTAGGTCAGGTCCTGGTCCTGGTCCTGGTCCTGAACCTGGTCTCGTGTTGTGTGCAGACCCAGCGGCTGCAGCGGGAGCTGTAGGTCAGGTCCTGGTCCTGGTCCAGGTCCTGGTCCTGGTCCTGGTCCTGAACCTGGTGTTTGTGTGCAGACCCAGCGGCTGCAGCGGGAGCTGTAGGTCAGGTCCTGGTCCTGGTTCTGGTCCTGGTCCTGAACCTGGTCTCGTGTTGTGTGCAGACCCAGCGGCTGCAGCGGGAGCTGTAGGTCAGGTCCTGGTCCTGGTCCAGGTCCTGGTCCTGGTCCTGGTCCTGAACCTGGTGTTTGTGTGCAGACCCAGCGGCTGCAGCGGGAGCTGTAGGTCAGGTCCTGGTCCTGGTCCTGGTCCTGAACCTGGTGTTTGTGTGCAGACCCAGCGGCTGCAGAGGGAGCTATAGGTCCTGGTCCTGGTCCTGGTCCTGAACCTGGTCTCGTGTTGTGTGCAGACCCAGCGGCTGCAGCGGGAGCTGTAGGTCAGGTCCTGGTCCTGGTCCTGGTCCTGAACCTGGTCTCGTGTTGTGTGCAGACCCAGCGGCTGCAGCGGGAGCTGTAGGTCAGGTCCTGGTCCTGGTCCTGGTCCTGAACCTGGTCTCGTGTTGTGTGCAGACCCAGCGGCTGCAGCGGGAGCTGTAGGTCAGGTCCTGGTCCTGGTCCTGGTCCTGGTCCTGAACCTGGTCTCGTGTTGTGTGCAGACCCAGCGGCTGCAGCGGGAGCTGTAGGTCAGGTCCTGGTCCTGGTCCTGGTCCTGAACCTGGTCTTTTGTGTGCAGACCCAGCGGCTGCAGCGGGAGCTGTAGGTCAGGTCCTGGTCCTGGTCCTGGTCCTGAACCTGGTCTTTGTGTGCAGACCCAGCGGCTGCAGCGGGAGCTGTAGGTCAGGTCCTGGTCCTGGTCCTGGTCCAGGTCCTGGTCCTGGTCCTGAACCTGGTCTCGTGTTGTGTGCAGACCCAGCGGCTGCAGCGGGAGCTGTAGGTCAGGTCCTGGTCCTGGTCCTGGTCCTGAACCTGGTCTCGTGTTGTGTGCAGACCCAGCGGCTGCAGAGGGAGCTGCGAGCGGAGCACGATCTGAGCCAGAAGGAGCTGCAGGAGAGCAGCAGGAGGCTGCAGCGGGAGTGCGACCACCGGGTGGTGCTGGAGAGGGAGAAAGCCTCGCTGATGGAGGAGGAGCGAGGCCGGCTGCTGCAGCAGGTGCTCCATCACTCACAATATCACATCTCCCTATTCTGGGCAATATTCAAATCACTTTGATTCAGACGGTCTTTTTCAGTCACATCATGCATTTATTCAGCATTTCTCTGTCAAAAACACTTCATTGATCATTCACACATTTAAATAGAAAATTAATAAAGGCTTCAAATATGCACCTTTCAGCTGCTTTGCAGTGTTTCACCATGAAATGAAAACAATAAATTTGCTTTGAACATTAAATAAGGCATAGAGAAACATAAATGCTTCCAAAATAAACTGCAGCCAGAAGAAAGTGAATTTATTCATTAAAACACGCCTAAAACTAAACTTCCAGCTTCAACATTCCGAATCTGACAGGTTTTTTAATGACGGCTGAGAAGCCTCCAAAATTCATTTTACCTTCAGACATTGTGTCATGAAAAACGGCACAGCAGTTATTTCAACTCCATTATACCAGTTTGGAGATCGTTTGATCCAACAGTTGAAATCCCGATCAGATTTGGATGAATTGCACAGCCGGACTCATCGCCGCTCCGATCGTTCTGTGTGTGTTCAGGTGGCAGACGGAGAGTCTCGATACAAACAGCTGGAGAAAGAGTTTCAGCTCTACCGGGAGCAGCAGAGCGCCAGACCCGAGTTCAGGCTGCAGTCGGACATCAACCTGCTGACTCTGGAGAAGGTGGGACATGCAAACAGCTGACTCCTGCCTCAAAATCTGCATTTAAAGCAGACCCATGAGAAGATCTGACGTGTGACGGAGCTGAGAGGGCACGGTCCTCCGTCCTGCTGCAGAAGGTCTGATCAGGACCGTTTGTGTTTGAAGCCAACGGGATGCTCATCAGGGGGAACGGGAACCACTTAGACGCTCAGAAAGGCTCATCAGGGGGAACGGGAACCACTTAGACGCTCAGAAAGGCTCATCAGGGGGAACGGGAACCACTTAGACGCTCAGAAAGACTCATCAGGGGGAACGGGAACCACTTAGATGCTCAGAAAGACTCATCAGGGGGAACGGGAACCACTTAGACGCTCAGAAAGGCTCATCAGGGGGAACGGGAACCACTTAGACGCTCAGAAAGGCTCATCAGGGGGAACGGGAACCACGTAGACGCTCAGAAAGGCTCATCAGGGGGAACGGGAACCACTTAGACGCTCAGAAAGGCTCATCAGGGGGAACGGGAACCACTTAGACGCTCAGAAAGGCTCATCAGGGGGAACGGGAACCACTTAGACGCTCAGAAAGGCTCATCAGGGGGAACGGGAACCACGTAGACGCTCAGAAAGGCTCATCAGGGGGAACGGGAACCACTTAGACGCTCAGAAAGGCTCATCAGGGGGAACGGGAACCACTTAGACGCTCAGAAAGGCTCATCAGGGGGAACGGGAACCACTTAGACGCTCAGAAAGGCTCATCAGGGGGAACGGGAACCACGTAGACGCTCAGAAAGGCTCATCAGGGGGAACGGGAACCACTTAGACGCTCAGAAAGGCTCATCAGGGGGAACGGGAACCACTTAGACGCTCAGAAAGACTCATCAGGGGGAACGGGAACCACTTAGACGCTCAGAAAGGCTCATCAGGGGGAACGGGAACCACGTAGACGCTCAGAAAGGCTCATCAGGGGGAACGGGAACCACTTAGACGCTCAGAAAGGCTCATCAGGGGGAACGGGAACCACGTAGACGCTCAGAAAGGCTCATCAGGGGGAACGGGAACCACGTAGACGCTCAGAAAGGCTCATCAGGGGGAACGGGAACCACTTAGACGCTCAGAAAGACTCATCAGGGGGAACGGGAACCACTTAGACGCTCAGAAAGGCTCATCAGAGGGAACGGGAACCACTTAGACGCTCAGAAAGACTCATCAGGGGGAACGGGAACCACTTAGACGCTCAGAAAGACTCATCAGGGGGAACGGGAACCACTTAGACGCTCAGAAAGGCTCATCAGAGGGAACGGGAACCACTTAGACGCTCAGAAAGACTCATCAGGGGGAACGGGAACCACTTAGACGCTCAGAAAGGCTCATCAGAGGGAACGGGAACCACTTAGACGCTCAGAAAGGCTCATCAGGGGGAACGGGAACCACTTAGACGCTCAGAAAGGCTCATCAGGGGGAACGGGAACCACGTAGACGCTCAGAAAGACTCATCAGGGGGAACGGGAACCACTTAGACGCTCAGAAAGGCTCATCAGGGGGAACGGGAACCACTTAGACGCTCAGAAAGGCTCATCAGGGGGAACGGGAACCACTTAGACGCTCAGAAAGACTCATCAGGGGGAACGGGAACCACTTAGACGCTCAGAAAGGCTCATCAGGGGGAACGGGAACCACTTAGACGCTCAGAAAGGCTCATCAGGGGGAACGGGAACCACGTAGACGCTCAGAAAGACTCATCAGGGGGAACGGGAACCACTTAGACGCTCAGAAAGGCTCATCAGGGGGAACGGGAACCACTTAGACGCTCAGAAAGACTCATCAGGGGGAACGGGAACCACTTAGACGCTCAGAAAGGCTCATCAGGGGGAACGGGAACCACTTAGACGCTCAGAAAGGCTCATCGGGGGAACGGGAACCACTTAGACGCTCAGAAAGGCTCATCAGGGGGAACGGGAACCACTTAGACGCTCAGAAAGGCTCATCAGAGGAACGGGAACCACTTAGACGCTCAGAAAGGCTCATCAGGGGGAACGGGAACCACTTAGACGCTCAGAAAGGCTCATCAGGGGGAACGGGAACCACTTAGACGCTCAGAAAGGCTCATCAGGGGGAACGGGAACCACTTAGACGCTCAGAAAGGCTCATCAGGGGGAACGGGAACCACTTAGACGCTCAGAAAGGCTCATCAGGGGGAACGGGAACCACTTAGACGCTCAGAAAGACTCATCAGGGGGAACGGGAACCACTTAGACGCTCAGAAAGGCTCATCAGGGGGAACGGGAACCACTTAGACGCTCAGAAAGACTCATCAGGGGGAACGGGAACCACTTAGACGCTCAGAAAGGCTCATCAGGGGGAACGGGAACCACTTAGACGCTCAGAAAGGCTCATCAGGGGGAACGGGAACCACTTAGACGCTCAGAAAGGCTCATCAGGGGGAACGGGAACCACTTAGACGCTCAGAAAGGCTCATCAGGGGGAACGGGAACCACTTAGACGCTCAGAAAGGCTCATCAGGGGGAACGGGAACCACTTAGACGCTCAGAAAGACTCATCAGGGGGAACGGGAACCACTTAGACGCTCAGAAAGGCTCATCAGGGGGAACGGGAACCACTTAGACGCTCAGAAAGACTCATCAGGGGGAACGGGAACCACTTAGACGCTCAGAAAGACTCATCAGGGGGAACGGGAACCACTTAGACGCTCAGAAAGGCTCATCAGGGGGAACGGGAACCACTTAGACGCTCAGAAAGACTCATCAGGGGGAACGGGAACCACTTAGACGCTCAGAAAGGCTCATCAGGGGGAACGGGAACCACTTAGACGCTCAGAAAGACTCATCAGGGGGAACGGGAACCACTTAGACGCTCAGAAAGGCTCATCAGGGGGAACGGGAACCACTTAGACGCTCAGAAAGACTCATCAGGGGGAACGGGAACCACTTAGACACTCAGAAAGGCTCATCAGGGGGAACGGGAACCACTTAGACACTCAGAAAGACTCATCAGGGGGAACGGGAACCACTTAGACGCTCAGAAAGGCTCATCAGGGGGAACGGGAACCACTTAGACACTCAGAAAGGCTCATCTGGGGTTCCGTAGATGTTCTCAGTTTCTTCCGTCACAGTTAAGGTGGAAGATGTTTCTGGTGTCTGCAGTCTGTGTCAGAGGCGACATCTGACGGGAGTGACTGTGTCCCAACCCGGGATGAGGATGTCACACCAGATCAGAAATCAGAGCTGCATGACACGGTGGCAGGAATCCACAGAACACACAAATCACCAAAAAGCAACAGACTCACTTAGAAAAGACAAAACAATCAGAGTTATGTCGGTGAAGGTTCATTTGTCCAGGTGAAAGGCTTTCAAAAAGGTTTTATTTAAAACACTGGACTTTAAAAACTTTAAAAACAAATCAGAGTTATGGCGGCTGACGGAGGACAGATGGCAGTCGCCACGGAAACAGACATGAACAGATGCAAACAAAGTTAACAGGACGTACGGCATCAGACTGGTATCATCGCTGAGTGGAACCCCAACACACCACCTCTCTGTGTTTATTTATTTTAAGGTGGAGCTGGAGAGAAAGCTGGAGTCCACCACCAAGTCCAAGCTTCACTACAAGCAGCAGTGGGGGCGCGCCTTAAAGGAGCTGGCCCGACTCAAACAGGTTGGTTCTCCTGGAGCAGATCTGTGAGCTTCACCGGGCCGGTCCGAACCACAGACTGTCCATGAGGGTTTCATGCTGATCCGGTCTGAACCACAGACTGTCCATGAGGGTTTCATGCTGATCCGGTCCGAACCACAGACTGTCCATAGCAGAGAGGGTTTCATGCTGATCCGGTCTGAACCACAGACTGTCCATAGCAGAGAGGGTTTCATGCTGATCCGGTCCGAACCACAGACTGTCCATGAGGGTTTCATGCTGATCCGGTCCGAACCACAGACTGTCCATAGCAGAGAGGGTTTCATGCTGATCCGGTCCGAACCACAGACTGTCCATGAGGGTTTCATGCTGATCCGGTCCGAACCACAGACTGTCCATAGCAGAGAGGAGTTTCATGCTGATCCGGTCCGAACCACAGACTGTCCATAGCAAGAGAGGGTTTCATGCTGATCCGGTCCGAACCACAGACTGTCCATAGCAAGAGAGGGTTCCATGCTGATCCGGTCCGATCCACAGACTGTCCATAGCAAGAGAGGGTTTCATGCTGATCCGGTCCGAACCACAGACTGTCCATAGCAAGAGAGGGTTTCATGCTGATCCGGTCCGAACCACAGACTGTCCATAGCAAGAGAGGGTTTCATGCTGACCCGGTCCGAACCACAGACTGTCCATAGCAGAGAGGGTTTCATGCTGATCCGGTCCGAACCACAGACTGTCCATAGCAGAGAGGGTTTCATGCTGATCCGGTCCGAACCACAGACTGTCCATAGCAGAGAGGGTTTCATGCTGATCCGGTCTGAACCACAGACTGTCCATAGCAGAGAGGGTTTCATGCTGATCCGGTCCGAACCACAGACTGTCCATAGCAAGAGAGGGTTTCATGCTGATCCGGTCCGAACCACAGACTGTCCATAGCAAGAGAGGGTTTCATGCTGATCCGGTCCGAACCACAGACTGTCCATGAGGGTTTCATGCTGATCCGGTCCGAACCACAGACTGTCCATGAGAGGGTTTCATGCTGATCCGGTCCGAACCACAGACTGTCCATAGCAGAGAGGGTTTCATGCTGATCTGGTCTGAACCACAGACTGTCCATGAGAGGGTTTCATGCTGATCCGGTCCGAACCACAGACTGTCCATAGCAAGAGAGGGTTTCATGCTGATCCGGTCCGAACCACAGACTGTCCATAGCAGAGAGGGTTTCATGCTGATCCGGTCCGAACCACAGACTGTCCATGAGAGGGTTTCATGCTGATCCGGTCCGAACCACAGACTGTCCATGAGAGGGTTTCATGCTGATCCGGTCCGAACCACAGACTGTCCATGAGGGTTTCATGCTGATCCGGTCCGAACCACAGACTGTCCATAGCAGAGAGGGTTTCATGCTGATCCGGTCTGAACCACAGACTGTCCATAGCAGAGAGGGTTTCATGCTGATCTGGTCCGAACCACAGACTGTCCATAGCAGAGAGGGTTTCATGCTGATCCGGTCCGAACCACAGACTGTCCATGAGGGTTTCATGCTGATCTGGTCTGAACCACAGACTGTCCATAGCAGAGAGGGTTTCATGCTGATCTGGTCTGAACCACAGACTGTCCATAGCAGAGAGGGTTTCATGCTGATCCGGTCCGAACCACAGACTGTCCATGAGGGTTTCATGCTGATCCGGTCCGAACCACAGACTGTCCATGAGGGTTTCATGCTGATCCGGTCCGAACCACAGACTGTCCATAGCAGAGAGGGTTTCATGCTGATCCGGTCCGAACCACAGACTGTCCATAGCAGAGAGGGTTTCATGCTGATCCGGTCCGAACCACAGACTGTCCATAGCAGAGAGGGTTTCATGCTGATCCGGTCTGAACCACAGACTGTCCATAGCAGAGAGGGTTTCATGCTGATCCGGTCCGAACCACAGACTGTCCATAGCAAGAGAGGGTTTCATGCTGATCCGGTCCGAACCACAGACTGTCCATGAGAGGGTTTCATGCTGATCCGGTCCGAACCACAGACTGTCCATAGCAGAGAGGGTTTCATGCTGATCCGGTCCGAACCACAGACTGTCCATGAGAGGGTTTCATGCTGATCCGGTCCGAACCACAGACTGTCCATGAGAGGGTTTCATGCTGATCCGGTCCGAACCACAGACTGTCCATGAGGGTTTCATGCTGATCCGGTCCGAACCACAGACTGTCCATAGCAGAGAGGGTTTCATGCTGATCCGGTCCGATCCACAGACTGTCCATAGCAGAGAGGGTTTCATGCTGATCCGGTCCGAACCACAGACTGTCCATAACAAGAGAGGGTTTCATGCTGATCCGGTCCGAACCACAGACTGTCCATGAGAGGGTTTCATGCTGATCCGGTCCGAACCACAGACTGTCCATGAGGGTTTCATGCTGATCCGGTCCGAACCACAGACTGTCCATAGCAGAGAGGGTTTCATGCTGATCCGGTCCGAACCACAGACTGTCCATAACAAGAGAGGGTTTCATGCTGATCCGGTCTGAACCACAGACTGTCCATAGCAGAGAGGGTTTCATGCTGATCTGGTCCGAACCACAGACTGTCCATAGCAGAGAGGGTTTCATGCTGATCCGGTCCGAACCACAGACTGTCCATAGCAGAGAGGGTTTCATGCTGATCCGGTCCGAACCACAGACTGTCCATAGCAGAGAGGGTTTCATGCTGATCCGGTCAGAACCACAGACTGTCCATAGCAGAGAGGGTTTCATGCTGATCCGGTCCGAACCACAGACTGTCCATAGCAGAGAGGGTTTCATGCTGATCCGGTCTGAACCACAGACTGTCCATAGCAGAGAAGGTTTCATGCTGATCCGGTCCGAACCACAGACTGTCCATAGCAGAGAGGGTTTCATGCTGATCTGGTCCGAACCACAGACTGTCCATAGCAGAGAGGGTTTCATGCTGATCCGGTCCGAACCACAGACTGTCCATAGCAGAGAGGGTTTCATGCTGATCCGGTCTGAACCACAGACTGTCCATAGCAGAGAGGGTTTCATGCTGATCCGGTCCGAACCACAGACTGTCCATAGCAGAGAGGGTTTCATGCTGATCCGGTCCGAACCACAGACTGTCCATAGCAGAGAGGGTTTCATGCTGATCCGGTCTGAACCACAGACTGTCCATGAGGGTTTCATGCTGATCCGGTCCGAACCACAGACTGTCCATAGCAGAGAGGGTTTCATGCTGATCCGGTCCGAACCACAGACTGTCCATAGCAGAGAGGGTTTCATGCTGATCCGGTCCGAACCACAGACTGTCCATAGCAGAGAGGGTTTCATGCTGATCCGGTCCGAACCACAGACTGTCCATAGCAGAGAGGGTTTCATGCTGATCCGGTCCGAACCACAGACTGTCCATAGCAGAGAGGGTTTCATGCTGATCCGAACCACAGACTGTCCATAGCAGAGAGGGTTTCATGCTGATCCGGTCCGAACCACAGACTGTCCATAGCAGAGAGGGTTTCATGCTGATCTGGTCTGAACCACAGACTGTCCATGAGGGTTTCATGCTGATCCGGTCCGAACCACAGACTGTCCATGAGGGTTTCATGCTGATCCGGTCCGAACCACAGACTGTCCATAGCAGAGAGGGTTTCATGCTGATCTGGTCCGAACCACAGACTGTCCATAGCAGAGAGGGTTTCATGCTGATCTGGTCCGAACCACAGACTGTCCATAGCAGAGAGGGTTTCATGCTGATCCGGTCCGAACCACAGACTGTCCATAGCAGAGAGGGTTTCATGCTGATCTGGTCCGAACCACAGACTGTCCATAGCAGAGAGGGTTTCATGCTGATCTGGTCTGAACCACAGACTGTCCATAGCAAGAGAGGGTTTCATGCTGATCTGGTCCGATCCACAGACTGTCCATAGCAGAGAGGGTTTCATGCTGATCCGGTCTGAACCACAGACTGTCCATAGCAGAGAGGGTTTCATGCTGATCCGGTCTGAACCACAGACTGTCCATAGCAGAGAGGGTTTCATGCTGATCCGGTCCGAACCACAGACTGTCCATGAGGGTTTCATGCTGATCTGGTCTGAACCACAGACTGTCCATGAGGGTTTCATGCTGATCCGGTCCGAACCACAGACTGTCCATAGCAGAGAGGGTTTCATGCTGATCTGGTCCGAACCACAGACTGTCCATAGCAGAGAGGGTTTCATGCTGATCCGGTCCGAACCACAGACTGTCCATAGCAGAGAGGGTTTCATGCTGATCCGGTCTGAACCACAGACTGTCCATGAGGGTTTCATGCTGATCCGGTCTGAACCACAGACTGTCCATGAGGGTTTCATGCTGATCCGGTCTGAACCACAGACTGTCCATAGCAGAGAGGGTTTCATGCTGATCCGGTCCGAACCACAGACTGTCCATAGCAGAGAGGGTTTCATGCTGATCCTTTCCGAACCACAGACTGTCCATGAGGGTTTCATGCTGATCCGGTCTGAACCACAGACTGTCCATGAGAGGGTCTCATGCTGATCTGGTCCGAACCACAGACTGTCCATGAGGGTTTCATGCTGATCTGGTCCGAACCACAGACTGTCCATAGCAGAGAGGGTTTCATGCTGATCTGGTCCGAACCACAGACTGTCCATAGCAGAGAGGGTTTCATGCTGATCCGGTCCGAACCACAGACTGTCCATAGCAGAGAGGGTTTCATGCTGATCTGGTCCGAACCACAGACTGTCCATAGCAGAGAGGGTTTCATGCTGATCCGGTCCGAACCACAGACTGTCCATAGCAGAGAGGGTTTCATGCTGATCCGGTCCGAACCACAGACTGTCCATGAGGGTTTCATGCTGATCTGGTCTGAACCACAGACTGTCCATGAGGGTTTCATGCTGATCCGGTCCGAACCACAGACTGTCCATAGCAGAGAGGGTTTCATGCTGATCCGGTCCGAACCACAGACTGTCCATAGCAGAGAGGGTTTCATGCTGATCCGGTCCGAACCACAGACTGTCCATAGCAGAGAGGGTTTCATGCTGATCCGGTCCGAACCACAGACTGTCCATAGCAGAGAGGGTTTCATGCTGATCCGGTCTGAACCACAGACTGTCCATAGCAGAGAGGGTTTCATGCTGATCCGGTCCGAACCACAGACTGTCCATAGCAGAGAGGGTTTCATGCTGATCCGGTCCGAACCACAGACTGTCCATAGCAGAGAGGGTTTCATGCTGATCCGGTCCGAACCACAGACTGTCCATAGCAGAGAGGGTTTCATGCTGATCCGGTCCGAACCACAGACTGTCCATAGCAGAGAGGGTTTCATGCTGATCCGGTCCGAACCACAGACTGTCCATAGCAGAGAGGGTTTCATGCTGATCTGGTCCGAACCACAGACTGTCCATGAGGGTTTCATGCTGATCCGGTCCGAACCACAGACTGTCCATAGCAAGAGAGGGTCTCATGCTGATCTGGTCCGAACCACAGACTGTCCATAGCAGAGAGGGTCTCATGCTGATCCGGTCCGAACCACAGACTGTCCATAGCAGAGAGGGTTTCATGCTGATCCGGTCCGAACCACAGACTGTCCATAGCAGAGAGGGTTTCATGCTGATCCGGTCCGAACCACAGACTGTCCATAGCAGAGAGGGTTTCATGCTGATCTGGTCCGAACCACAGACTATCCATAGCAGAGAGGGTTTCATGCTGATCCGGTCCGAACCACAGACTGTCCATAGCAGAGAGGGTTTCATGCTGATCTGGTCCGAACCACAGACTGTCCATAGCAGAGAGGGTTTCATGCTGATCTGGTCCGAACCACAGACTGTCCATAGCAGAGAGGGTTTCATGCTGATCCGGTCCGAACCACAGACTGTCCATAGCAGAGAGGGTTTCATGCTGATCTGGTCCGAATCACAGACTGTCCATAGCAGAGAGGGTTTCATGCTGATCCGGTCCGAACCACAGACTGTCCATAGCAGAGAGGGTTTCATGCTGATCCGGTCCGAACCACAGACTGTCCATAGCAGAGAGGGTTTCATGCTGATCCGGTCCGAACCACAGACTGTCCATAGCAGAGAGGGTTTCATGCTGATCCGGTCCTAACCACAGACTGTCCATAGCAGAGAGGGTTTCATGCTGATCTGGTCCGAATCACAGACTGTCCATAGCAGAGAGGGTTTCATGCTGATCTGGTCCGAACCACAGACTGTCCATGAGGGTTTCATGCTGATCCGGTCCGAACCACAGACTGTCCATAGCAGAGAGGGTTTCATGCTGATCCGGTCCGAACCACAGACTGTCCATAGCAGAGAGGGTTTCATGCTGATCTGGTCCGAACCACAGACTGTCCATAGCAGAGAGGGGTTTCATGCTGATCCGGTCAGAACCACAGACTGTCCATAGCAGAGAGGGTTTCATGCTGATCCGGTCCGAACCACAGACTGTCCATAGCAGAGAGGGTTTCATGCTGATCCGGTCAGAACCACAGACTGTCCATAGCAGAGAGGGTTTCATGCTGATCCGGTCCGAACCACAGACTGTCCATGAGGGTTTCATGCTGATCCGGTCTGAACCACAGACTGTCCATGAGGGTTTCATGCTGATCCGGTCCGAACCACAGACTGTCCATAGCAGAGAGGGTTTCATGCTGATCTGGTCCGAACCACAGACTGTCCATAGCAGAGAGGGTTTCATGCTGATCTGGTCTGAACCACAGACTGTCCATAGCAGAGAGGGTTTCATGCTGATCCGGTCCGAACCACAGACTGTCCATAGTAGAGAGGGTTTCATGCTGATCCGGTCCGAACCACAGACTGTCCATAGCAGAGAGGGTTTCATGCTGATCCGGTCCGAACCACAGACTGTCCATAGCAGAGAGGGTTTCATGCTGATCCGGTCCGAACCACAGACTGTACATGAGGGTTTCATGCTGATCCGGTCCGAACCACAGACTGTCCATAGCAGAGAGGGTCTCATGCTGATCTGGTCCGAACCACAGACTGTCCATAGCAGAGAGGGTTTCATGCTGATCCGGTCCGAACCACAGACTGTCCATGAGGGTTTCATGCTGATCTGGTCCGAACCACAGACTGTCCATAGCAGAGAGGGTTTCATGCTGATCCGAACCACAGACTGTCCATAGCAGAGAGGGTTTCATGCTGATCCGGTCCGAACCACAGACTGTCCATGAGGGTTTCATGCTGATCCGGTCCGAACCACAGACTGTCCATAGCAGAGAGGGTTTCATGCTGATCCGGTCTGAACCACAGACTGTCCATAGCAGAGAGGGTTTCATGCTGATCCGGTCCGAACCACAGACTGTCCATGAGGGTTTCATGCTGATCCGGTCCGAACCACAGACTGTCCATAGCAGAGAGGGTTTCATGCTGATCTGGTCCGAACCACAGACTGTCTATAGCAGAGAGGGTTTCATGCTGATCCGGTCCGAACCACAGACTGTCCATAGCAAGAGAGGGTTTCATGCTGATCCGGTCCGAACCACAGACTGTCCATAGCAAGAGAGGGTTTCATGCTGATCCGGTCCGAACCACAGACTGTCCATAGCAAGAGAGGGTTTCATGCTGATCCGGTCCGAACCACAGACTGTCCATAGCAGAGAGGGTTTCATGCTGATCCGGTCCGAACCACAGACTGTCCATAGCAGAGAGGGTTTCATGCTGATCCGGTCTGAACCACAGACTGTCCATAGCAGAGAGGGTTTCATGCTGATCCGGTCCGAACCACAGACTGTCCATGAGGGTTTCATGCTGATCCGGTCCGAACCACAGACTGTCCATAGCATAGAGGGTTTCATGCTGATCCGGTCCGAACCACAGACTGTCCATGAGGGTTTCATGCTGATCTGGTCTGAACCACAGACTGTCCATAGCAGAGAGGGTTTCATGCTGATCCGGTCCGAACCACAGACTGTCCATAGCAGAGAGGGTTTCATGCTGATCCGGTCTGAACCACAGACTGTCCATAGCAGAGAGGGTTTCATGCTGATCCGGTCCGAACCACAGACTGTCCATGAGGGTTTCATGCTGATCCGGTCCGAACCACAGACTGTCCATGAGGGTTTCATGCTGATCCGGTCCGAACCACAGACTGTCCATAGCAGAGAGGGTTTCATGCTGATCCGGTCCGAACCACAGACTGTCCATAGCAGAGAGGGTTTCATGCTGATCCGGTCCGAACCACAGACTGTCCATAGCAGAGAGGGTTTCATGCTGATCCGGTCCGAACCACAGACTGTCCATGAGGGTTTCATGCTGATCTGGTCTGAACCACAGACTGTCCATGAGGGTTTCATGCTGATCTGGTCTGAACCACAGACTGTCCATGAGGGTTTCATGCTGATCTGGTCTGAACCACAGACTGTCCATGAGGGTTTCATGCTGATCTGGTCTGAACCACAGACTGTCCATAGCAGAGAGGGTTTCATGCTGATCTGGTCCGAACCACAGACTGTCCATAGCAGAGAGGGTTTCATGCTGATCTGGTCCGAATCACAGACTGTCCATAGCAGAGAGGGTTTCATGCTGATCCGGTCCGAACCACAGACTGTCCATAGCAGAGAGGGTTTCATGCTGATCCGGTCCGAACCACAGACTGTCCATAGCAGAGAGGGTTTCATGCTGATCCGGTCCGAACCACAGACTGTCCATGAGGGTTTCATGCTGATCCGGTCTGAACCACAGACTGTCCATAGCAGAGAGGGTTTCATGCTGATCTGGTCTGAACCACAGACTGTCCATAGCAGAGAGGGTTTCATGCTGATCCGGTCCGAACCACAGACTGTCCATAGCAGAGAGGGTTTCATGCTGATCCGGTCTGAACCACAGACTGTCCATAGCAGAGAGGGTTTCATGCTGATCCGGTCCGAACCACAGACTGTCCATAGCAGAGAGGGTTTCATGCTGATCTGGTCTGAACCACAGACTGTCCATGAGGGTTTCATGCTGATCTGGTCTGAACCACAGACTGTCCATGAGGGTTTCATGCTGATCCGGTCTGAACCACAGACTGTCCATGAGGGTTTCATGCTGATCCGGTCCGAACCACAGACTGTCCATGAGGGTTTCATGCTGATCCGGTCTGAACCACAGACTGTCCATAGCAGAGAGGGTTTCATGCTGATCTGGTCTGAACCACAGACTGTCCATAGCAGAGAGGGTTTCATGCTGATCCGGTCCGAACCACAGACTGTCCATAGCAGAGAGGGTTTCATGCTGATCCGGTCCGAACCACAGACTGTCCATAGCAGAGAGGGTTTCATGCTGATCCGGTCTGAACCACAGACTGTCCATGAGGGTTTCATGCTGATCCGGTCCGAACCACAGACTGTCCATGAGGGTTTCATGCTGATCCGGTCCGAACCACAGACTGTCCATAGCAGAGAGGGTTTCATGCTGATCTGGTCCGAACCACAGACTGTCCATGAGGGTTTCATGCTGATCTGGTCTGAACCACAGACTGTCCATAGCAGAGAGGGTTTCATGCTGATCCGGTCTGAACCACAGACTGTCCATAGCAGAGAGGGTTTCATGCTGATCTGGTCTGAACCACAGACTGTCCATAGCAGAGAGGGTTTCATGCTGATCCGGTCCGAACCACAGACTGTCCATAGCAGAGAGGGTTTCATGCTGATCCGGTCCGAACCACAGACTGTCCATGAGGGTTTCATGCTGATCCGGTCCGAACCACAGACTGTCCATAGCAGAGAGGGTTTCATGCTGATCCGGTCCGAACCACAGACTGTCCATAGCAGAGAGGGTTTCATGCTGATCTGGTCCGAACCACAGACTGTCCATAGCAGAGAGGGTTTCATGCTGATCCGGTCTGAACCACAGACTGTCCATAGCAGAGAGGGTTTCATGCTGATCCGGTCCGAACCACAGACTGTCCATAGCAGAGAGGGTTTCATGCTGATCTGGAGCAGATCTGTGAGAATGGGGTGGTTGGGAGGACAAGGCTTCACGGTTGCTGCTGTTACTGCCTTTTCACTGGTCTCATAGTGAAGGAGCAGGTGTTCCTGCTGCTGTGAGGCTGCTGACCCGCATGAACGGGCGAGCGCTGTTCGTAGCGACGGCACGACGACATGTCCATCAAACTCAGCTGCCGGTGGGCATCAGTGCTGCGTTCAGGGGTCACGTTTCACGCTCGGACTCTAAAAGCTCGCGATTACAATCCGTCTAAGCCGTTAGATTTAGATACAGCGGGGAAGAGTTGGACACGTAGAGATGATGCGTGACGTCGGCAACGACCCACTGATGCTCACACACAGGAATGCTAACATGTCCGTCCATGAACTCAGCATCTGCTGCAGTCATCGTCTTCATTTACCCATGCGTTTCTCACACCGATTCAGTCCGGTTCAGAACCACGTCTGAATCAGAACCACGTCTGAAAGCGGTCCGGTTCAGAACCACGTCTGAAAGCGGTCCGGTTCAGAACCACGTCTGAACGTGGACATCTGAAAGCGGTCCGGTTCAGAACCACGTCTGAAAGCGGTCCGATTCAGAACCACGTCTGAAAGTGGTCCGGTTCAGAACCACGTCTGAAAGCGGTCCGATTCAGAACCACGTCTGAAAGCGGTCCTATTCAGAACCACGTCTGAAAGCGGTCCGATTCAGAACCACGTCTGAAAGCGGTCCTATTCAGAACCACGTCTGAACGTGGACATCTGAAAGCGGTCCGGTTCAGAACCACGTCTGAAAGCGGTCCGGTTCAGAACCACGTCTGAAAGCGGTCCGGTTCAGAACCACGTCTGAAAGCGGTCCGATTCAGAACCACGTCTGAAAGCGGTCCGGTTCAGAACCACGTCTGAAAGCGGTCCGGTTCAGAACCACGTCTGAAAGCGGTCCGATTCAGAACCACGTCTGAAAGCGGTCCGATTCAGAACCACGTCTGAAAGCGGTCTGATTCAGAACCACGTCTGAAAGCGGTCCGATTCAGAACCACGTCTGAAAGCGGTCCGGTTCAGAACCACGTCTGAAAGCGGTCCGGTTCAGAACCACGTCTGAAAGCGGTCCGGTTCAGAACCACGTCTGAAAGCGGTCCGGTTCAGAACCACGTCTGAAAGCGGTCCGGTTCAGAACCACGTCTGAAAGCGGTCCGGTTCAGAACCACGTCTGAAAGCGGTCCGGTTCAGAACCACGTCTGAAAGTGGTCCTATTCAGAACCACGTCTGAAAGTGGTCCTATTCAGAACCACGTCTGAAAGCGGTCCGGTTCAGAACCACGTCTGAACGTGGACATCTGAAAGTGGTCCGGTTCAGAACCACGTCTGAAAGTGGTCCGGTTCAGAACCACGTCTAAAAGCGGTCCTATTCAGAACCACGTCTGAAAGCGGTCCGATTCAGAACCACGTCTGAAAGTGGTCCGGTTCAGAACCACGTCTAAAAGCGGTCCGGTTCAGAACCACATCTGAACGTGGCCTGAATCGGACCCGGCTTGTGCTGCTCACATGGGCAGAGACGGGTCACATTTGAGCGAACAGATGGGATTCGGGTCGCATTTGAACGAACAGATCGGATTCGGGTCACATTTGAGCGAACAGATCGGATTCGGGTCGCATTTGAACGAACAGATCGGATTCGGGTCACATTTGAGCGAACAGATCGGATTCGGGTCGCATTTGAGCGAACAGATCGGATTCGGGTCGCATTTGAGCGAAAACATCGGATTCGGGTCGCATTTGAGCGAACAGATCGGATTCGGGTCGCATTTGAGCGAAAACATCGGATTCGGGTCGCATTTGAGCGAACAGATCGGATTCGGGTCGCATTTGAGCGAACAGATCGGATTCGGGTCGCATTTGAGCGAAAACATCGGATTCGGGTCACATTTGAGCGAACAGATCGGATTCGGGTCGATTTGAGCGAACAGATCGGATTCGGGTCGCATTTGAGCGAAAACATCGGATTCGGGTCGCATTTGAGCGAACAGATCGGATTCGGGTCACATTTGAGCGAAAACATCGGATTCGGGTCGCATTTGAGCGAAAACATCGGATTCGGGTCGCATTTGAGCGAACAGATCGGATTCGGGTCGCATTTGAGCGAAAACATCGGATTCGGGTCGCATATGAGCGAACAGATAGGATTCGGGTCGCATTTGAGCGAACAGATGGGATTCGGGTCACATTTGAACGAAAACATCGGATTCGGGTCGCATATGAGCGAACAGATAGGATTCGGTCGCATTTGAGCGAACAGATGGGATTCGGGTCGCATTTGAGCGAAAACATCGGATTCGGGTCGCATATGAGCGAACAGATAGGATTCGGGTCGCATATGAACGAACAGATCGGATTCGGGTCGCATTTGAGCGAACAGATCGGATTCGGGTCGCATTTGAGCGAACAGATCGGATTCGGGTCGCATTTGAGCGAACAGATCGGATTCGGGTCACATTTGAGCCAACAGATCGGATTCGGGTCACATTTGAACGAACAGATCGGATTCGGGTCGCATTTGAGCGAACAGATCGGATTCGGGTCACATTTGAGCCAACAGATCGGATTCGGGTCACATTTGAACGAACAGATCGGATTCAGGTCGCATTTGAGCGAACAGATCGGATTCGGGTCACATTTGAGCCAACAGATCGGATTCGGGTCACATTTGAACGAACAGATCGGATTCGAATCGCATTTGAGCGAACAGATCGGATTCGGGTCGTATTTGAGCCAACAGATCGGATTCGGGTCACATTTGAACGAACAGATCGGATTCGGGTCGCATTTGAGCGAACAGATCGGATTCGGGTCGTATTTGAGCCAACAGATCGGATTCGGGTCACATTTGAGCCAACAGATCGGATTCGGGTCACATTTGAACGAACAGATCGGATTCGGGTCGCATTTGAGCGAACAGATCGGATTCGGGTCACATTTGAGCCAACAGATCGGATTCGGGTCACATTTGAGCGAAAACATCGGATTCGAATCGCATTTGAACGAACAGATCGGATTCGGGTCGCATTTGAGCGAACAGATCGGTTTCGGGTCGCATTTGAGCGAACAGATCGGATTCGGGTCACATTTGAGCCAACAGATCGGATTCGGGTCACATTTGAGCCAACAGATCGGATTCGGGTCACATTTGAGCGAAAACATCGGATTCGGGTCGCATTTGAGCGAACAGATCGGATTCGTGTCGCATTTGAGCGAACATATCGGATTCGGGTCGCATTTGAGCGAACAGATCGGATTCGGGTCGCATTTGAGCGAACAGATCGGATTCGGGTCACATTTGAGCGAAAACATCGGATTCGGGTCACATTTGAACGAACAGATCGGATTCGGGTCGCATTTGAGCGAAAACATCGGATTCTGATCGGATTCGGGTCGCATTTGAGCGAACAGATCGGATTCGGGTCGCATTTGAGCGAAAACATCGGATTCTGATCGGATTCGGGTCGCATTTGAGCGAACAGATCGGATTCGGGTCGCATTTGAACGAACAGATCGGATTCGGGTCGCATTTGAGCAAACAGATCGGATTCGGGTCACATTTGAGCGAACAGATGGGATTCGGGTCGCATTTGAGCGAACAGATCGGATTCGGGTCGCATTTGAGCGAACATATCGGATTCGGGTCGCATTTGAGCGAACATATCGGATTCGGGTCGCATTTGAGCGAACAGATCGGATTCGGGTCGCATTTGAGCGAACAGATCGGATTCGGGTCGTATTTGAGCGAACAGATGGGATTCGGGTCGCATTTGAGCAAACAGATGGGATTCGGGTCGCATTTGAGCAAACAGATGGGATTCGGGTCGCATTTGAGCGAACAGATGGGATTCGGGTTGCATTTGAACGAACAGATCGGATTCGGGTCGCATTTGAGCGAACAGATCGGTTTCAGGTCGCATTTGAGCGAACAGATCGGATCCGGGTCGCATTTGAGCGAACATATCGGATTCGGGTTGCATTTGAACGAACAGATCGGATTCGGGTCGCATTTGAGTGAAAACATTGGATTCGGGTCGCATTTGAGCGAACAGATCGGATTCGGGTCGCATTTGAGTGAACAGATCGGATTCGGGTCGCATTTGAGTGAACAGATCGGATTCGGGTCGCATTTGAGCGAACAGATCGGTTTCAGGTCGCATTTGAGCGAACAGATCGGATCCGGGTCGCATTTGAGCGAACATATCGGATTCGGGTTGCATTTGAACGAACAGATCGGATTCGGGTCGCATTTGAGCGAAAACATCGGATTCGGGTCGCATTTGAGCGAACCGATCGGATTCGGGTCGCATTTGAGCGAAAACATCGGATTCGGGTCGCATTTGAGCGAACAGATCGGATTCGGGTCGCATTTGAGCGAAAACATCGGATTCGGGTCACATTTGAGCGAACAGATCGGATTCGGGTCGCATTTGAGCGAACAGATCGGATTCGGTCGCATTTGAGCGAAAACATCGGATTCGGGTCGCATTTGAGCGAACAGATCGGATTCGGGTCACATTTGAGCGAAAACATCGGATTCGGGTCGCATTTGAGCGAAAACATCGGATTCGGGTCGCATTTGAGCGAACAGATCGGATTCGGGTCGATTTGAGCGAAAACATCGGATTCGGGTCGCATATGAGCGAACAGATAGGATTCGGGTCGCATTTGAGCGAACAGATGGGATTCGGGTCACATTTGAACGAAAACATCGGATTCGGGTCGCATATGAGCGAACAGATAGGATTCGGGTCGCATTTGAGCGAACAGATGGGATTCGGGTCGCATTTGAGCGAAAACATCGGATTCGGGTCGCATATGAGCGAACAGATAGGATTCGGTCGCATATGAACGAACAGATCGGATTCGGGTCGCATTTGAGCGAACAGATCGGATTCGGTCGCATTTGAGCGAACAGATCGGATTCGGTCGCATTTGAGCGAACAGATCGGATTCGGGTCACATTTGAGCCAACAGATCGGATTCGGTCACATTTGAACGAACAGATCGGATTCGGTCGCATTTGAGCGAACAGATCGGATTCGGGTCACATTTGAGCCAACAGATCGGATTCGGGTCGCATTTGAGCGAACAGATCGGATTCGGGTCACATTTGAACGAACAGATCGGATTCGGGTCGCATTTGAGCGAACAGATCGGATTCGGGTCGTATTTGAGCCAACAGATCGGATTCGGGTCACATTTGAGCCAACAGATCGGATTCGGGTCACATTTGAACGAACAGATTGGATTCGGGTCGCATTTGAGCGAACAGATCGGATTCGGGTCGCATTTGAGCGAACAGATCGGATTCGGGTCGCATTTGAGCGAACAGATCGGATTCGGGTCACATTTGAGCGAAAACATCGGATTCGGGTCACATTTGAACGAACAGATCGGATTCGGGTCGCATTTGAGCGAACATATCGGATTCGGGTCGATTTGAGCGAACATATCGGATCGGGTCGCATTTGAGCGAACAGATCGGATTCGGGTCGCATTTGAGCGAACAGATCGGATTCGGGTCGTATTTGAGCGAACAGATCGGATTCGGGTCGCATTTGAGCAAACAGATGGGATTCGGGTCGCATTTGAGCAACCAGATGGGATTCGGGTCGCATTTGAGCGAACAGATGGGATTCGGGTTGCATTTGAACGAACAGATCGGATTCGTGTCGCATTTGAGCGAACAGATCGGTTTCAGGTCGCATTTGAGCGAACAGATCGGATTCGGGTCGCATTTGAGCGAACAGATCGGTTTCAGGTCGCATTTGAGCGAACAGATCGGATCCGGGTCGCATTTGAGCGAACATATCGGATTCGGGTAGCATTTGAACGAACAGATCGGATTCGTGTCGCATTTGAGCGAACAGATCGGTTTCAGGTCGCATTTGAGCGAACAGATCGGATCCGGGTCGCATTTGAGCGAACATATCGGATTCGAGGTGTGCATTTGAACGAACAGATCGGATTCGGGTCGCATTTGACGAAACATCGGATTCGGGTCGCATTTGAGCGAACAGATCGGATTCGGGTCGCATTTGAGTGAACAGATCGGATTCGGGTCGCATTTGAGTGAACAGATCGGATTCGGGTCGCATTTGAGCGAACAGATCGGTTTCAGGTCGCATTTGAGCGAACAGATCGGATCCGGGTCGCATTTGAGCGAACATATCGGATTCGGGTTGCATTTGAACGAACAGATCGGATTCGGGTCGCATTTGAGCGAACAGATCGGATTCGGTCGCATTTGAGCGAAAACATCGGATTCGGGTCGCATTTGAGCGAACAGATCGGATTCGGGTCACATTTGAGCGAACAGATCGGATTCGGGTCGCATTTGAGCGAAAACATCGGATTCGGGTCGCATTTGAGCGAACAGATCGGATTCGGGTCGCATTTGAGCGAACAGATCGGATTCGGGTCACATTTGAGCGAAAACATCGGATTCGGGTCGCATTTGAGCGAAAACATCGGATTCGGGTCGCATTTGAGCGAACAGATCGGATTCGGGTCGCATTTGAGCGAAAACATCGGATTCGGGTCGCATATGAGCGAACAGATAGGATTCGGGTCGCATTTGAGCGAACAGATGGGATTCGGGTCACATTTGAACGAAAACATCGGATTCGGGTCGCATATGAGCGAACAGATAGGATTCGGGTCGCATTTGAGCGAACAGATGGGATTCGGGTCGCATTTGAGCGAAAACATCGGATTCGGGTCGCATATGAGCGAACAGATAGGATTCGGGTCGCATATGAACGAACAGATCGGATTCGGGTCGCATTTGAGCGAACAGATCGGATTCGGGTCGCATTTGAGCGAACAGATCGGATTCGGGTCGCATTTGAGCGAACAGATCGGATTCGGGTCACATTTGAGCCAACAGATCGGATTCGGGTCACATTTGAACGAACAGATCGGATTCGGGTCGCATTTGAGCGAACAGATCGGATTCGGGTCGTATTTGAGCCAACAGATCGGATTCGGGTCACATTTGAACGAACAGATCGGATTCGGGTCGCATTTGAGCGAACAGATCGGATTCGGGTCGTATTTGAGCCAACAGATCGGATTCGGGTCACATTTGAGCCAACAGATCGGATTCGGGTCACATTTGAACGAACAGATCGGATTCGGGTCGCATTTGAGCGAACAGATCGGATTCGGGTCGCATTTGAGCGAACAGATCGGATTCGGGTCACATTTGAGCGAACAGATCGGATTCGGGTCACATTTGAGCCAACAGATCGGATTCGGGTCACATTTGATCGAAAACATCGGATTCGGGTCGCATTTGAGCGAACAGATCGGATTCGTGTCGCATTTGAGCGAACATATCGGATTCGGGTCGCATTTGAGCGAACAGATCGGATTCGGGTCACATTTGATCGAAAACATCGGATTCGGGTCGCATTTGAGCGAACAGATCGGATTCGTGTCGCATTTGAGCGAACATATCGGATTCGGGTCGCATTTGAGCGAACAGATCGGATTCGGTCGCATTTGAGCGAACAGATCGGATTCGGGTCACATTTGAGCGAAAACATCGGATTCGGGTCACATTTGAACGAACAGATCGGATTCGGGTCGCATTTGAGCGAAAACATCGGATTCGGGTCGCATTTGAGCGAACAGATCGGATTCGGGTCGCATTTGAGCGAAAACATCGGATTCGGGTCGCATATGAGCGAACAGATAGGATTCGGGTCGCATTTGAGCGAACAGATGGGATTCGGGTCACATTTGAACGAAAACATCGGATTCGGGTCGCATTTGAGCGAACAGATCGGATTCGGGTCACATTTGAGCCAACAGATCGGATTCGGGTCACATTTGAACGAACAGATCGGATTCGGGTCGCATTTGAGCGAACAGATCGGATTCGGGTCACATTTGAGCCAACAGATCGGATTCGGGTCGCATTTGAGCGAACAGATCGGATTCGGGTCACATTTGAGCGAAAACATCGGATTCGGGTCGCATTTGAGCGAAAACATCGGATTCGGGTCGCATTTGAGCGAACAGATCGGATTCGGGTCGCATTTGAGCGAAAACATCGGATTCGGGTCGCATATGAGCGAACAGATAGGATTCGGGTCGCATTTGAGCGAACAGATGGGATTCGGGTCACATTTGAACGAAAACATCGGATTCGGGTCGCATATGAGCGAACAGATAGGATTCGGGTCGCATTTGAGCGAACAGATGGGATTCGGGTCGCATTTGAGCGAAAACATCGGATTCGGGTCGCATATGAGCGAACAGATAGGATTCGGGTCGCATATGAACGAACAGATCGGATTCGGGTCGCATTTGAGCGAACAGATCGGATTCGGGTCGCATTTGAGCGAACAGATCGGATTCGGGTCGCATTTGAGCGAACAGATCGGATTCGGGTCACATTTGAGCCAACAGATCGGATTCGGGTCACATTTGAACGAACAGATCGGATTCGGGTCGCATTTGAGCGAACAGATCGGATTCGGGTCACATTTGAGCCAACAGATCGGATTCGGGTCACATTTGAACGAACAGATCGGATTCAGGTCGCATTTGAGCGAACAGATCGGATTCGGGTCACATTTGAGCCAACAGATCGGATTCGGGTCACATTTGAACGAACAGATCGGATTCGGGTCGCATTTGAGCGAACAGATCGGATTCGGGTCGTATTTGAGCCAACAGATCGGATTCGGGTCACATTTGAACGAACAGATCGGATTCGGTCACATTTGAACGAACAGATCGGATTCGGGTCGCATTTGAGCGAACAGATCGGATTCGGGTCGTATTTGAGCCAACAGATCGGATTCGGGTCACATTTGAGCCAACAGATCGGATTCGGGTCACATTTGAACGAACAGATCGGATTCGGGTCGCATTTGAGCGAACAGATCGGATTCGGGTCACATTTGAGCCAACAGATCGGATTCGGGTCACATTTGAGCGAAAACATCGGATTCGGGTCGCATTTGAACGAACAGATCGGATTCGGGTCGCATTTGAGCGAACAGATCGGATTCGGGTCGCATTTGAGCGAACAGATCGGATTCGGGTCACATTTGAGCCAACAGATCGGATTCGGGTCACATTTGAGCCAACAGATCGGATTCGGGTCACATTTGAGCGAAAACATCGGATTCGGGTCGCATTTGAGCGAACAGATCGGATTCGTGTCGCATTTGAGCGAACATATCGGATTCGGGTCGCATTTGAGCGAACAGATCGGATTCGGGTCGCATTTGAGCGAACAGATCGGATTCGGGTCACATTTGAGCGAAAACATCGGATTCGGGTCACATTTGAACGAACAGATCGGATTCGGGTCGCATTTGAGCGAAAACATCGGATTCTGATCGGATTCGGGTCGCATTTGAGCGAACAGATCGGATTCGGGTCGCATTTGAGCGAAAACATCGGATTCTGATCGGATTCGGGTCGCATTTGAGCGAACAGATCGGATTCGGGTCGCATTTGAACGAACAGATCGGATTCGGGTCGCATTTGAGCAAACAGATCGGATTCGGGTCACATTTGAGCGAACAGATGGGATTCGGGTCGCATTTGAGCGAACATATCGGATTCGGGTCGCATTTGAACGAACAGATCGGATTCGGGTCGCATTTGAGCGAAAACATCGGATTCGGGTCGCATTTGAGCGAACAGATCGGATTCGGGTCGCATTTGAGCGAACAGATCGGATTCGGGTCGCATTTGAGCGAACAGATCGGTTTCAGGTCGCATTTGAGCGAACAGATCGGATCCGGGTCGCATTTGAGCGAACATATCGGATTCGGGTCGCATTTGAACGAACAGATCGGATTCGGGTCGCATTTGAGCGAAAACATCGGATTCGGGTCGCATTTGAGCGAACAGATCGGATTCGGGTCGCATTTGAGCGAAAACATCGGATTCGGGTCGCATTTGAGCGAACAGATCGGATTCGGGTCGCATTTGAGCGAAAACATCGGATTCGGGTCACATTTGAGCGAACAGATCGGATTCGGGTCGCATTTGAGCGAACAGATCGGATTCGGGTCGCATTTGAGCGAAAACATCGGATTCGGGTCGCATTTGAGCGAACAGATCGGATTCGGGTCACATTTGAGCGAAAACATCGGATTCGGGTCGCATTTGAGCGAAAACATCGGATTCGGGTCGCATTTGAGCGAACAGATCGGATTCGGGTCGCATTTGAGCGAAAACATCGGATTCGGGTCGCATATGAGCGAACAGATAGGATTCGGGTCGCATTTGAGCGAACAGATGGGATTCGGGTCGCATTTGAGCGAAAACATCGGATTCGGGTCGCATATGAGCGAACAGATAGGATTCGGGTCGCATATGAACGAACAGATCGGATTCAGGTCGCATTTGAGCGAACAGATCGGATTCGGGTCGCATTTGAGCGAACAGATCGGATTCGGGTCGCATTTGAGCGAACAGATCGGATTCGGGTCACATTTGAGCCAACAGATCGGATTCGGGTCACATTTGAACGAACAGATCGGATTCGGGTCGCATTTGAGCGAACAGATCGGATTCGGGTCACATTTGAGCCAACAGATCGGATTCGGGTCGCATTTGAGCGAACAGATCGGATTCGGGTCACATTTGAACGAACAGATCGGATTCGGGTCGCATTTGAGCGAACAGATCGGATTCGGGTCGTATTTGAGCCAACAGATCGGATTCGGGTCACATTTGAACGAACAGATCGGATTCGGGTCGCATTTGAGCGAACAGATCGGATTCGGGTCGCATTTGAGCGAACAGATCGGATTCGGGTCGAATTTGAGCGAACAGATCGGATTCGGGTCACATTTGAGCGAAAACATCGGATTCGGGTCACATTTGAACGAACAGATCGGATTCGGGTCGCATTTGAGCGAACATATCGGATTCGGGTCGCATTTGAGCGAACATATCGGATTCGGGTCGCATTTGAGCGAACAGATCGGATTCGGGTCGCATTTGAGCGAACAGATCGGATTCGGGTCGTATTTGAGCGAACAGATGGGATTCGGGTCGCATTTGAGCAAACAGATGGGATTCGGGTCGCATTTGAGCGAACAGATGGGATTCGGGTTGCATTTGAACGAACAGATCGGATTCGTGTCGCATTTGAGCGAACAGATCGGTTTCAGGTCGCATTTGAGCGAACAGATCGGATTCGGGTCGCATTTGAGCGAACAGATCGGTTTCAGGTCGCATTTGAGCGAACAGATCGGATCCGGGTCGCATTTGAGCGAACATATCGGATTCGGGTTGCATTTGAACGAACAGATCGGATTCGTGTCGCATTTGAGCGAACAGATCGGTTTCAGGTCGCATTTGAGCGAACAGATCGGATCCGGGTCGCATTTGAGCGAACATATCGGATTCGGGTTGCATTTGAACGAACAGATCGGATTCGGGTCGCATTTGAGCGAAAACATCGGATTCGGGTCGCATTTGAGCGAACAGATCGGATTCGGGTTGTATTTGAGTGAACAGATCGGATTCGGGTCGCATTTGAGTGAACAGATCGGATTCGGGTCGCATTTGAGCGAACAGATCGGTTTCGGGTCGCATTTGAGCGAACAGATCGGATCCGGGTCGCATTTGAGCGAACATATCGGATTCGGGTTGCATTTGAACGAACAGATCGGATTCGGGTCGCATTTGAGCGAACAGATCGGATTCGGGTCGCATTTGAGCGAAAACATCGGATTCGGGTCGCATTTGAGCGAACAGATCGGTTTCAGGTCGCATTTGAGCGAACAGATCGGTTTCAGGTCGCATTTGAGCGAACAGATCGGATTCGGGTCGCATTTGAGCGAACAGATCGGTTTCAGGTCGCATTTGAGCGAACAGATCGGATTCGGGTTGCATTTGAGTGAACAGATCGGATTCGGGTCGCATTTGAGTGAACAGATCGGATTCGGGTCGCATTTGAGCGAACAGATCGGTTTCAGGTCGCATTTGAGCGAACAGATCGGATCCGGGTCGCATTTGAGCGAACATATCGGATTCGGGTCGCATTTGAACGAACAGATCGGATTCGGGTCGCATTTGAGCGAACAGATCGGATTCGGGTCGCATTTGAGCGAAAACATCGGATTCGGGTCGCATTTGAGCGAACAGATGGGATTCGGGTCACATTTGAACGAACAGATCGGATTCGGGTCACATTTGAACGAACAGATGGGATTCGGGTCACATTTGAACGAACAGATTGGATTCGGGTCGCATTAGCTGCGGAGTGAACGTCGCCTGCCAGACGCTTTCATATCGACATGGAGCAAAATCTCTGAGGAACGTTTTCCACATATTGTCGGATCTATGAGACCAGGAATGAAAACGGGGTTCTGACCCGGATCTGGAAGGATAACGTTTAGAAAAATCAGATCTTTATCTTTCGGGTTTCTGACTCGGCTGCTGTTTTATCTTTCGGGTTTCTGACTCGGCTGCTGTTTTATCTTTCAGGTTTCTGACTCGGCTGCTGTTTTATCTTTCAGGTTTCTGACTCGGCTGCTGTTTTATCTTTCAGGTTTCTGACTCGGCTGCTGTTTTATCTTTCAGGTTTCTGACTCGGCTGCTGTTTTATCTTTCGGGTTTCTGACTCGGCTGCTGTTTTATCTTTCAGGTTTCTGACTCGGCTGCTGTTTTATCCTTCGGGTTTCTGACTCGGCTGCTGTTTTGTCTTTCGGGTTTCTGACTCGGCTGCTGTTTTATCTTTCGGGTTTCTGACTCGGCTGCTGTTTTATCTTTCGGGTTTCTGACTCGGCTGCTGTTTTGTCTTTCGGGTTTCTGACTCGGCTGCTGTTTTATCTTTCGGGTTTCTGACTCGGCTGCTGTTTTGTCTTTCGGGTTTCTGACTCGGCTGCTGTTTTATCTTTCGGGTTTCTGACTCGGCTGCTGTTTTATCTTTCAGGTTTCTGACTCGGCTGCTGTTTTATCTTTCAGGTTTCTGACTCGGCTGCTGTTTTATCTTTCGGGTTTCTGACTCGGCTGCTGCTCCTTTTCAGGGTTTTAACTTTTCCCTCAAAGCAAATTCCAGGCTGGGAACTGGTCCTCACAAAGATACAGACATGGTGACACACTAAGTGGGGTTCAGTCAAACAAAGCGAATGTAAACACCCCCCCAGCTTATCGGACAAACCAGTAACTGTTACTGACAGGAACCAGCTGCAAAACTCAACGGTCCTTCCTCTCCTCTACTTCTCCTCCGTTTCATCCTCCTCATCATCGTCATCTCTTCTAGGTTTCAGCTGCTCTTCGTCTCGTCCTCTTTTGTCTTTCCTTCACTCTCTCTTTCTCTTTCCCATATTAGCTGTCATCTGTTTCTTTTTCCACCCTCGCATTTCTTTTAGCTCCCTTTTTCTCCTCCGTCTGTGAGGGCCACATCATTGTAAAGAAAACAGGCGGTGATTTATGCAGCTCTGAGGGGGTTCGGCGCTGAGTGCCCCCCCCCGCCTATTAATCATCCCCGGGATTGAGCAATAAGCAGCCGGGCGCGAACCACTCTGGCTTTTTCTAACATCTCAGCGGCGTGTTTACACAAGCATCCGTCTCGCCCGCCGCCGTTTTAAAGCCACGCTTGTTTGGTTTTTCTCCGCCTCTCCTCGTCTATTTATTCTCTCCTCTCAGCGCCTCGCATGGCGTGCTGTTTGGTTCAAGTCGGATCATAAAAATTCTTGTCTGTGGAATAATGCAGTTCTCGGGCCGGGAGGCGCGGCCGGCCCCAGAACCGGTTCCCCGGCGGGACGAGGTGTTTGATCAGAAAGTCGCCCGCCGTCTCCTTCAACTCCAAATATTGGGACAAGGAGCTGAAGTTGTTCTTTTCAGAGCAAAAATATTGGAAGAAAGAGATTGGAGAATTCCCCCTGAGGGACGGAGGTATTCCTGGAGGCTGAGGTCGGGTCACCGAGTTGCTGCCAGAGGCCGGGTCTACTGGGTCACAAACATGAAGAAGTTATTTTTATCAGCCTGTTTCCCAAACCCCGCGCTGTCCAACAGCTGTCAGCGTAACAACGTTGGACAGAAGCAATGGAATATTTCTGGATCAGCTGAAGAAAACGTGAAAACAGAAGTTTTAACTTTGAGTACTCGTGTATTTCCGGGCGCTCGAGGTCGTTCCCTCTTCTTTCCCCACCAGGGTCTCAGGAACAGCAGTGTGCAACTCTGTGATGGACAGTAGGGATCAACGATACCGATGGTTTCAGGGCCAATACTGATGTTTTCTAATCGGCTGATACAACCTGCCGATATCTGGGGCCGATACTGCTTTTGACTTCCAAATTGATATATGAAGGATACAATGAAGAACAGTTCTGTTTTAATATAAAAAACAACACATTGCTTTTATTAAATACGTAGAAAAGAAACGGTGCACTCGTACTCAATTATTAAATAGAAACATTAAACTGTCCAGATCTTTCTGCTGCAGCTGAGCTGGTTTGTGAGGACAGAAGGTCAATAGTAGCAGAAATAACTGGAGACGAGGAAACACGGACACACGGAAACACGGAAACACGGAAACATGGAAACACGGAAACATGGAAACACGGAAACATGGAAACACGGAAACACGGAAACACAGAAACACGGAAACACGGACACACGGAAACACAGAAACACGGAAACACGGAAACACGGAAACATGGAAACACGGAAACACGGACACACGGAAACACGGAAACACAGAAACACAGAAACACGGAAACAAACACGGAAACACGGAAACATGGAAACACAGAAACACGGACACATGGAAACATGGAAACACGGAAACACGGAAACAAACACGGAAACACGGAAACATGGAAACACGGACACACGGACACATGGAAACATGGAAACACAGAAACAAGGAAACACGGAAACACGGAAACACGGACACACGGACACACGGAAACACGGAAACACAGAAACACAGAAACACGGAAACAAACACGGAAACACGGAAACATGGAAACACAGAAACACGGACACATGGAAACATGGAAACATGGAAACACGGAAACACGGAAACAAACACGGAAACACGGAAACACGGAAACATGGAAACACGGAAACACGGACATATGGAAACATGGAAACACAGAAACAAGGAAACACGGAAACACGGAAACACGGAAACATGGAAACAGTTTCTGTTGTTTGTTTCAGCACCTGAAAGCAAAGATGGAGAGATGATGTGCAGATGAGGAAAGGCTGGTCACTGCTGATCTGCTGCTGGTTCTGCTTGTTCTTTACGCTGCTATATCTATTGATACATTTATTTGACATCATTTTAGCATTTTCAGGGTTAAACTCAGAGTTTTCTTTGCACCGTCTCACCTTCAGATGTTCATTAAGTGGAAAGAACTGTTGGAGGAACAGCTGTAAACACGATGCATCACTCATCTTCCAGCCTAAACAGCAGAGTCCGGATTAAAGGCTTGGATCGGGGTCCTGCGGGTCCAGAGTGGGGGGTTAGAAAATAAACTGCAGGTCCTGGTTTCACTCTGCTCTGGTTCTCGCTCAGTTTAACACACTGTAACCCAGTTCTGGAGTCTGAGCGATGGATGAGAGCAGAACTTCACACGTGTTTCCATCGGTTACGGGGTTGACACGTTCAGACCTGTGCCGAGGTTTCATGGCAGGATGATATCCATCACATTAGGAGTTATTTAAAACAAATATTAACACGTCCAGTCAAAGTCAACTTTATTGTCAAATGTGTCCCATGTTAGACGTACAACACAGATGAAACTAGTCCTCTCAAACCCGCGGTGCAGATAAAATATGATAAACTATAAAATAAATATGTAAAAATCCAGGAATCCACTGGGACAATCTAGAAATCTAAACATGAGACCTAAGTTTAAATACTAAAGATTACAGATTTACAAATTTACATCCTCCACGAGAAACGTTGGAGGATGAAACTCAGAAGATCATGTTCATGTTTCCCGTTTTTCTCCAGAAGCTTACAGTATACTCTGTCATGGAGTAATACGTTAAATGAAGAGTGGAAACTGACTCCAGAGCAACAGAACAACACTGCTGGAAAACACTGAAGCTACTTCCTGATTCCCCCAAAATTTAAGTTCTTTCTTCATCACCTAGGGGCTCCAAAACCGAGCAAATCCCCAGAGACTCCCGTGTCAATAAAAATAACTTCACAGCAAAGATAAACATGTTTACAGCAGAAATAAACATATTTACAGCAGAAATAAACATATTTACAGCAGAAATAAACATGTTTACAGCAGAAATAAACATATTTACAGCAGAAATAAACATGTTTCCAGCAGAAATAAACATATTTACAGCAGAAATAAACATGTCTACAGCAGAAATAAACACGTCTACAGCAGAAATAAACATATTTACAGCAGAAATAAACATATTTACAGCAGAAATAAACATGTTCACAGCAGAAATAAACATGTTTACAGCAGAAATAAACATGTTTACAGCAGAAATAAACATATTTACAGCAGAAATAACCATGTTTACAGCAGAAATAAACGTGTTTACAGCAGAAATAAACATGTTCACAGCAGAAATAAACATATTTACAGCAGAAATAAACATGTTTCCAGCAGAAATGAACATGTTTACAGCAGAAATAAACATGTTTACAGCAGAAATAAACACGTTTCCAGCAGAAATAAACATATTTACAGCAGAAATAAACACGTTCACAGCAAAGATAAACATGTTTACAGCCGAAATAAACACATTCACAGCAGAAATACACGTTCACAGCAAAAATAAACATGTTCACAGCAAAGAAACACGTTCACAGCAGAAATAAACACGTTCACAGCAAAAATAAACATGTTCACAGCAAAGATAAACATGTTTACAGCCGAAATAAACACATTCACAGCAGAAATACACGTTCACAGCAAAAATAAACATGTTCACAGCAAAGAAACACGTTCACAGCAGAAATAAACATGTTCACAGCAAAAGCAAACATGTTCACAGCAAAGATAAACGCGTTCACAGCAGAAATAAACACGTTCACAGCAGAAATACACGTTCACAGCAAAAATAAACATGTTCACAGCAAAGAAACACGTTCACAGCAGAAATAAACACGTTCACAGCAAAGATAAACATGTTTACAGCCGAAATAAACACATTCACAGCAGAAATACACGTTCACAGCAAAAATAAACATGTTCACAGCAAAGAAACACGTTCACAGCAGAAATAAACACGTTCACAGCAAAAATAAACATGTTCACAGCAAAGATAAACATGTTTACAGCCGAAATAAACACATTCACAGCAGAAATACACGTTCACAGCAAAAATAAACATGTTCACAGCAAAGAAACACGTTCACAGCAGAAATAAACATGTTCACAGCAAAAGCAAACATGTTCACAGCAAAGATAAACGCGTTCACAGCAGAAATAAACACGTTCACAGCAGAAATACACGTTCACAGCAAAAATAAACATGTTCACAGCAAAGAAACACGTTCACAGCAGAAATAAACACGTTCACAGCAAAGATAAACATGTTTACAGCCGAAATAAACACATTCACAGCAGAAATACACGTTCACAGCAAAAATAAACATGTTCACAGCAAAGAAACACGTTCACAGCAGAAATAAACACGTTCACAGCAAAAATAAACATGTTCACAGCAAAGATAAACATGTTTACAGCCGAAATAAACACATTCACAGCAGAAATACACGTTCACAGCAAAAATAAACATGTTCACAGCAAAGAAACACGTTCACAGCAGAAATAAACATGTTCACAGCAAAAGTAAACATGTTCATAGCAAAGATAAACGCGTTCACAGCAGAAATAAACACGTTCACAGCAGAAATACACGTTCACAGCAGAAATAAACATGTTCACAGCAAAAGTAAACATGTTCACAGCAAAGATAAACGCGTTCACAGCAGAAATAAACACGTTCACAGTAAAAATAAACATGTTCACAGCAAAAATAAACATGTTCACAGCAAAGAAACATGTTCACAGCAAAGATAAACATATTCACAGCAAAGAAACATGTTCACAGCAAAGATAAACATATTTACAGCAGAAATAAACACGTTCACAGCAGAAATACATGTTCACAGCAAAAATAAACATGTTCACAGCAAAGATAAACATATTTACAGCAGAAAAACATGTTTACAGCAGAAATAAACATGTTTCCAGCAGAAATAAACATGTTCACAGCAAAGATAAACATATTTACAGCAGAAAAACATGTTTACAGCAGAAATAAACACGTTTCCAGCAGAAATAAACACGTTTCCAGCAGAAATAAACACGTTTCCAGCAGAAATAAACATATTTACAGCAGAAATAAACATATTTACAGCAGAAATAAACATGTTCACAGCAGAAATAAACATGTTCACAGCAGAAATAAACACTTTCACAACAGAAATAAACATGTTCACAGCAGAAATAAACATGTTCACAGCAGAAAT
>JALJCO010010168.1:0-42471 GCA_023101725.1 Atherinomorus stipes | reverse complement strand
ACGCTGAAAAACTTAAGTGAAGGTAGTAGACAACAACCACACAAGTAAATTCCACCATGTTCCACGTTTACATCCATTCCAGTTTCCACGGTTCAGCGTCGTTCTCCGCAGATGCCTAACCTACACCCGCCGGTCTTTATTTCACACCAACTGACCGATAAAGAAATGTACTTCGTTCAGTTACGTATTGCTGCTCGTGTGGGCTTAAGAAACAATCGTCTCACCAGAGAGAAAATCCCAGAAGAGATACATTCAAAGACCCGTCTCAGCGCATCACCAGGGCTGAGGGAGCGGATGCACTACTGATGGCCTTCTCAACCAGCAGCTCCATCGCCTGCAGGGGACAGGAAACATCATCATCATCATCATCATCATCTCCACGCTGTCACTCAGGACCCTCAATCTGAGGGAAGCAGAGGACCGGACAGCTGCTAAATCTCTGCAGTCATGTGACCTCAGTTTCTCTCCACACGGCTTCACCAGCTCAGGTTCCCACTCTGATCTAGAAGTTGTTTTTCAGAACTTTTCCAGGACTTTCAGCTGCAGCGACGAAACGGCGATGAAATGGAAAGTCCCAGCGTTTCTGCATGTGTGAGGTCCTGCGTCGCTTCTGATTGGTTAGTGATGCGTTTACTCTTCATGCTCTCCGAGGCCGACGGACACATCAGCACGTCCAGATCGCGTGTCTGGTTTAAGACGACGTAGCAGCTTAACGTAGAAACAGAGTCTCCATTCTAAGTTCTCTGGATAGAGCAGATTCAAACTATAGACCAGTTTTTTAAATCATGTCAATAGAACAAATATAACCGGAGTTTTGATATAAAATGTACAAACTTACATTTTGATGTAGTTTTTAAATCTCTTACGATGGCCAAATTTTTACAAAATATTTGTAGCTACGACTTTTATTTACATTCTAAGTTACAAAACTGATTCATGAAACAAGTTTGTGCTTTTCACAATGAAAAACGTAACTTCTCTGCTGGGATTTTGTGGGTGTTTTGTGTGGTTTTAGGCCAACTGTGTTAATACGGGTGTCAAAAATGAAAAAATAACAGTAAAAAACTACCGGTGAGTTTGTGCTGGAAAAAATAAGACTGGCTTTAAAAAGTGGAATATAAAATGTTAAAAACTAGGGCTGTCAGGCAATAAAATAAATCTAATTAAATCCAGGATTTGTAATTCATCGCATTTTAATCTCATATGTGCTAAAGCAGTCGTGGGGAGCAGTTCTGGTCCTAAGGGGCTGCAGTCCTCATGTAACCCTGCTCCAACACGGCTGCGACCGTTCCGGACAGCGACTCGTTGACTCGTCGCCGTCTCTTCGTGTTTTTATTGGCTGGCAAACAGCTTTAGGTGCATTACCGCCACCTGCTGTCCGGGTCATTAAAATGCTCGTGCGTTGAAGTGGCACTCTGGACAAATCGCGACTATGTCTTATGCATTAAGTTGCAGTGTAATTAATCAAAATAATTGGTGAGAAATGACGTTTAAACCCTGGTCTCCAGAGGGTGAAGGCAGCCATCTTTTTCCTGCTGCAGAAGCGACACGCCTGAAGGATCCGGGGACGAACGCCTGACGCTCCGCGGGGCCAGAAATGGACGCGGTCTGCAGCCATTAAATACGCCGCGGTTTTCTTCTTCTTCAGATCTATGAGCTGGTCGTACATCAGTGATCCAGCTCAGGCCTGCAGATCCCGGTGGTACGACCCCGTTACTCGTAAACTCCCTAAAGGACGCAGGAGACGAACTCGCCGCTCCGTATCCGTTATTAGCGCCGAGCATGGACGGTCGTGGACTCCGAGCGTGGCAATTGGTCCCCGTCAGCGGGGACTTCCCCCGGAGCTGCAACACAAAAGCCTGCCATGTCACACGTTCAGCGTACGTACCCATCCGGGGAAAGACGACCATGTCGGGACTCGCTGGCAGAGGTCTCTCAGGATCCGGATGATGATCACGCAGGACTGAAGACCATGGCTCTAGCCTTTTGATGCAATAAAGTTAGGTTTATGGAGTGACCCAGAGTGACAAGAGATGGACCAAACAAGTAAATCAGTTCCATCATAGAGTCAAACACTACTGTGCATAATGGAAGCTCAAGTATCGCCTGCTGTGAATAAGCCATAACCGTTTGCAATCAGCTGCCATTCCCAGTAGTCTTGTACCTCACAGTTAGTAGGGAGTTCAGAGTTTGCAAGATGCACAAAGAAGCGTGAGCTTTTCTTGCCATCTTCTAAACCCTGACCCCGTTTTATGGAGAGTATCTCACAAACAGGGACTGAGAAGTAACAGTCCACCAGAGGAGAGAGTGTAGGGACTGAAAGACTTGGAAATCTGATCTACTTTGCCCACGCTTTTGCTCCACAAGCAAAATCATAGGAAACTACTCAGATTCTCCCTTTTCTCTCAATCCCCATTCTACAACAAGTTAAAGAATGAAAACGATATAAACGCTGGACATAAAGGCACTTTGTGCTAGTTATTGTGCAGCCTTATGGAATCATGGAACTAGTACTTGCAGAAGTCAATAGAGGGATACAAGGATGCCAGTTCTCAGTTATTCTTTTACAGGAGAATGGGGTGAACTCAGATTTATCGTGAATGCTTACAATAGACACAATCAGATCCTTCGTATAACAGGTGGCATCCTTGAATATACATGTAAACATATATGTTTTGCCTCAAATGGAAAAATTTACTTCTTAACTCTAAAATAAAAATCAAATGTGTAAAATCAGATAAAAGAATTAACAAAATGCATCACATAAGGCTACAATAAGAAAGTAAAATGATGTTCCGAACCTGGAACCACTTGGCGTGGCGCAGAGCGGCCAGAGCGTCAAGGCATTTGCCTGTCCAAGACGTCCGCTGGGTCTTTCACCAAACCCGAGGTTACATCTAAAAATGGATTCCAAGTGTCAAAATGGTGATGAGGAATGGGTGTTTGACCAGGTCAGCGAGGCTGCCAAAAGAACAAACACATTGCCACACATACCAGTCTTTCTGTCCATGACTCAAGGCTGCTTTCTTTTGGGACAATCAGAGACGAGATAAGCTAGCTGCACATAAACACACCATCGCTGATAAAATATCGTCTGCAGAGTCTTCATCACATTCTTTACATGGACGTAAATCCACAGACTCACTTAGATTGAAACAATCTGATTTGGGTTTCAGGATGAGGCCAACACCATTTTATCAGGTAAGAATTATCATGTTCATAACAAACGTTTGGATTTTCTGTAGCTGAATGTTAGCCAGCTTCTCATGCTGCTGATCGTTGGCATGGCAACACCAGGACCTGATAAAAAGTGGCATGGCCATAAACAGCAGGTGTGGCAAAGTTTTTGGGATGAGAGAAAACCTTGGTCAAAAATCCTTCCGAAACTGTTGGGCCCTGATCTGAAGGAAAACATAGAGGGGGTGTGTGTGCGTGTTGGTGGAAGGGGGGTCTGGTGCTGAACTGCGTGTTTATACAACCCCAAATCAGAAAAAGTCGAACTTAATGACAGTAGGAGTAAAAACACTGATTCTCACTTTTGCTTTGACTTGAAAACACAATCATCATCAGGTCGTTCGCTCCCTGTGGAGACCAGACCGGTTTTCACCTACCAGCAAAACGCCTCGGAAAGGGAAACGTCCGGACAGGTGACCCTTCCCGGGCAATGAGATCAATAACAAATGATGAAGAGGATGCTTCGGAGAGGAGGAAGCTATGGCAGTGGACAGCATAGCCCAACTCTACATCTGCACAAAGATAGTCCACAAAGGATGGACGACAGAAGGATCGTCTACGCAAGAATAGTCTACAGAAAGATGGTGAACGGGTGGATTGTGGACAGAAAGATCCTCCAATAGAAAGATCGTCTACTCAAACAGCGTTCCCAGAGACATCGTCCATGAAAGGATCGTCTACAGCAGCGGCGGGCAACTCTGGTCCTCGAGGGCCGACATCCTGCAGGTATCCTGGTGCAACACACCTGACCCTGATCAATAGGGGATTATCACATTTCCGCGTTCCGGTTTCCGGAAGTTGAAACATTTGGACACTTCCTCTTCCGGGCCATGTTAACGACAGCCGTTCCTGCTCTGTTATACTGTTTAAATCGGATAAACTCCAAACATACTTAAGTTTTCATTCCAGACTGAAGTGATACTGGATCAAAAGCTGGATCAAAGCGATCGATTCGCCGCGGTGAAGGGACCGAACTTTATAATAAAACACACGTTTGTTTGTCGCCGGTGGGGCACAACACCGGCACTTCACAGCATGCTAGCATTAGCCAGCTAGCGTTTACTGACGTGCTTAACATTGTGCGTCTTAAAACACACAAACATCTGAAAATCGGGTCTGTACCCCCCCGTTTCCAGTGGAACAACTGGGGACTGCCAAGAAAGGAGACGCTTTCAGATGATTGTGTGTTTTCAGCCGCACAAAGTTAGACGTTATCGAGCTGGCTAATGCTAACCTGCTAACACGACTGCGCAGTCTTTCGGCTACAAACAAACGTGTCGTTTTATTATAAAGTTCGGTCCTTCACCGCGGCGAATCGGTCGTTTTAATCCACTTCTTCCTTAGCATCACTTCAGTCTGGAATGAAAACTTGGCATTGGCGTTTATCCAATTTACAAAGTTTAACAGAGTAGTAGCTGGCGGACTACTGTTAGCAGGTTAGCATTAGCCAGCTCTACAACGTGCCTAACTTTGTGCGGCTGAAAACACACAAGCATCTGAAAGCGTCTCCTTTCTTGGCAGTCCCCAGTTGTTCCACTGGAAACGGGGGGTACAGACCCGATTTTCAGATGTTTGTGTGTTTTAAGACGCACAGTGTTAAGCACGTCAGTAAACGGTAAGCTGGCTAATGCTAGCATGCTGTGAAGTGCGGTGTCATGCCCCCACCGGGGACAAACAAACGTGTGTTTTATTATAAAGTTCGGCCCTTCACCGCGGCCAATCGATCGCTTTGATCCAGCTTTTGATCCAGTATCACTTCAGTCTGGAATGAAAACTTAAATATGTTTGGAGTTTATCCGATTTAAACAGTATAACAGAGCAGGAACGGCTGTCGTTAACATGGCCCGGAAGAGGAAGTGTCCAAATGTTTCAACTTCCGGTAAGCGTGATAATCCCCTATTGGTAATAATTCAGAGCTTGATGTGAAGCTCTGAAGTCAAAAGCTGCCAATACCCGACCCGTATCATCAGAACCCTGACCCGTATCATCAGAACCCTGACCCGTACCATCAGAACCCTGACCCGTACCATCAGAACCCTGACCCGTACCATCAGAACCCTGACCCGTACCATCAGAACCCCGACCCCGTATCATCAGAACCCTGACCCCGTATCATCAGAACCCTGACCCGTACCATCAGAACCCTGACCTGACCCGTACCATCAGAACCCTGACCCGTACCATCAGAACCCTGACCCGTACCATCCAGAACCCTCACCCGTACCCATCAGAACCCTGACCCCGTACCATCAGAACCCTGACCCGTGCCATCAGAACCCTGACCCGTGCCATCAGAACCCTGACCCCCGTACCATCAGAACCCTGACCCGTACCATCAGAACCCTGACCCGTACCATCAGAACCCTGACCCCGTACCATCAGAACCCTGACCCGTGCCATCAGAACCCTGACCCCGTACCATCAGAACCCTGACCCGTACCATCAGAACCCTGACCCCGTACCATCAGAACCCTGACCCCGTACCATCAGAACCCTGACCTGACCCGTACCATCAGAACCCTGACCCCGTACCATCAGAACCCTGACCCGTACCATCAGAACCCTGACCCGTACCATCAGAACCCTGACCCCGTACCATCAGAACCCTGACCCCGTACCATCAGAACCCTGACCTGACCCGTACCATCAGAACCCTGACCCCGTACCATCAGAACCCTGACCCGTACCATCAGAACCCTGACCCGTACCATCAGAACCCTGACCCGTACCATCAGAACCCTGACCCCGTACCATCAGAACCCTGACCCCGTACCATCAGAACCCTGACCCCGTACCATCAGAACCCTGACCTGACCCGTACCATCAGAACCCTGACCCCGTACCATCAGAACCCTGACCCCGTACCATCAGAACCCTGACCCGTACCATCAGAACCCTGACCCGTACCATCAGAACCCTGACCCGTACCATCAGAACCCTGACCCGTACCCATCAGAACCCTGACCTGACCCGGTACCGCCACAGCACCAGGGTTCTGACCCGTTCCCTGCCAACAGTCTGGATGCTTCCTTTGCTCATTTTCGTACAAAGATCTGCAGTTCTGGTGGGACGAGTCCAGGTTTCCTGTGTGGCGGTCCGACTACGTTCCAGGACGGAGCAGAGACCAAAGCTGATGTAAGAATCATGTTTAACCCTTTCATAGTGTCCAACTCTTCCTTCTGATCTGGGGTGGTGTGTGTGTGTGTGTGTGTGTGTGCGTGTGTGTGTGTGTGTGTGCGTGTACTTAAATGAGGAAAGGAGGAAGCAATGGTTGCTGAAGAGAAAATAATGACAAATACCAGAAAACAAAAGTGTTAGATATCACCGCATGCATACCTAACATCAGTAGGTAGGAATAAGACCCCAGCAGTCATTGCTTACAAAAGGCTGTGCTCAGGTGCAACCAAAGATTCCTCTGTAATAACCTTATTTACACAACTTTTAACCATACTCCCCCAAGAAGAATTTGGATTTCTGAACAATCTTTCAGGATGTTTTCTCATCAGAAGACAAAAAGTTGTCCGTCTCCTAAATTTGGCTCAGTCTGGATGAAATTGTGGGCCAGATTTTGTTGGTGTGCGTGGAAACCAAAGCGAGGATGTGTGACCTCAGGGGAGCAGTTTATAACAGGGGACTTCAGCGGGTGAGCTGCTCACCGGGACACAAAAGGAAGATTTGTTTCCTGTGGGAAAGTTGTGTCTGATTGCAGAAAAGGTTGCAAAATTCAAGCTCTTTTGCACAATTACTGTCAAATTCAACTTGAGGTAATGATGTGCCTCCTCCGTTTACTTGTCATCTCTAGCAATTGTCTTTTTTTCTTAAAGAAAAAAGAAAATGTGCAAAAAAGATGTAATGAAGATCTTCCATTATAACAAAAGTGACTCCTCGAACACAGGAAACAAAATAGAGTCTCACCTGGGAATAACTAGACTTAACACAATGCAAACACTGATCATGCTTTGTTCAAATGATGAAGTATAGCATCTGAGAGGAAGGAGTTACAGAGCAACACTGCTGGCACTGGGGGGCTGGAGACCAGATCGTGGAAATCTACCACTGAATTAAAGAACAGAAAGGTGAACTGGTAATGATGATGTGAGTTTAAATAAAACCGTGAAGGAAAAAGCCCCGAGCTAATAACTGCCCCTTTCTGTTTGAGGCGTGCCAGCAGGACGATGCTCTTCAGGGTATCGACCAACATACTGAAGCTGATTTTAGAGAGCAGAAAGACAAGAAAGGAGCAAAGGAAAAGGTTGTGATGGGGTCTCCCCACCCCTCCGTCCCGACTATTCTCCTCTCTGATGACGGGTGAAGTCAGAGTGATTGTCACTTGCATCTTTGGCTCGCTACAAGATGTCAGAATGATCGCGGCTTCCTGGAGAGAGGCCTTCACCTCATACTTTTCTGGTGTTACCACCTGGGGGGTAAAGGAGAAACAGGTGAGGGCACCAACATAGCAGCGGGGGGGACGGACATCCGGACGGCGTCTGGTCATCGTTGCAGCTTCTATCACAGGGTTCTTGCAGCTTTCAGCAGGTTCAGTTAGTAGCAGTCCACCCACAGGATGATGTAACTTTATCTTCCACTTCCCGTCATGCTGCCAACGTGATCCACGTGTCCTGAGTGGGTAGCCTCCAGAATTTACTGGAAACCATCATTTAGATCATTTAGATTTTTATATACTAAATGTTTACAGCCTAAACAGTAATACATTACTGTCGTGAAGCGCACATTCGCACGTTCATGAAACCGGAAGTCGCGGCAGACGAGATCACGCATTCTCTTTTTTCTTTTTTCTCTGTTTTAAATAAACATCAACCCCTCTTGGACCCTCTTGTGTTTGTCTGCAGCTCTGTCGCTCTTAGCACAATGTAAACAGCTAATTTCTTCTTCTACGCTTGTATTATCGGCAGAGTAGAACGCCGAGGCTTCCGTAGTTTCATGAACGTGCATCGGTGTGCTCGCAGGAGATGCGATGTTCTACTGTTTAGGCTTTAAAATCTACTAAAATGACGTCGTTTCCAGTAAATTCTGGACGCTACCCACTCAGGACACTTGGATTACATTGGACGAGCAGTATGGAGGAATATTGACACGTTTTTGTGGACTTTTATGGACCTTTTTGGCTCGGACCCCGGTGAACTCCATTATATGAAAGTTGGGGGGAAACGTGAAGCCTTCCTGATCACCGGCTGCATTTGAGATATTAAAAAAGTGCTGCAGAGTCTTTCTCACCATGAGGGGGGTGGAAGATAAAGTTACATCATTCTGTGGGTGGAATGCTCCTTTAAAACTAGGGATGCATCCAGGGCGATGAGGAATGTAATAAGGTATCACATTAGCGGTAAAAATGTTCTTACATTATCGGTGAGGATGTTTTATTACATTATTGGCTACATGGCGTTTTATTCAGTGTATTCTGTGCAGGACCGGGCGATATGGATCAAATATATCACCATATATTTATTTTAGATGACGATATATCCGTATTTTTACCCTGATCTGTCTGAAAGTTTCATTTCATTTCACACAGCTGTTTTTTAGCATTGAAACATGTTTATCATAAAGGTCTCGCTCCTCTGCAGAGACGGAACTGAAACGCTGTTAGAGATGTTTGTTAGATCAAAGTCATCACAGATGGCTGCTGCTTTTATGATTTCTGTGTGAAAGTCTGGGGGGGTCGTCTTCCAGACCGTTTAAATAATCAGGTGACCGTGTTCCTGGATTATAATATTGCGATATAACAGTATACGTAAACATATCTGTCATGTAAATATAATTTCTCCCTCCTTATATCACACAGACCTAACTCTGTGGCTAATGTGTCCTGGAAATGAATAAAAGACAAAAAATTAAGACTTGTCTCAACCAAATCTGAGACCTTGGATGAAAATCTGGCTGTTTTGACATTTTAAAGGGCAAGTTAAGGATTTTTGATATAGGGTCTTATTTTCGAGTGAGCCAGGTTTCTACTTATCGCTGAAGACGGTTTAACATATTTCATCCCGTTATTCTAGTTCCGGTGGGTCGCTAATGCTAATGCTAGTGCAAGTCAATAGGAACCTGCTAGCCTGTCATGAATAATCTCATCCACTCCACAGAACATCTGCGGCAAATCATTTCTAACTTCAGATCTGTGTAAATGCCGTGTTAACAGAATAATGTCACAATAAAACTAACCTGCATTTCGTTGCATTTTGATTGTTGCTGCTGAGAAACTTTACAAAGTTTTACTTCCTGTATTTGGCATCAGAGTGATGTCATCTGCTGCTACGTGCATGTATACAGTCAAAATCACGGCCACGTCTGAAAGGCATGAGGATGTGTCAGATTTTAAGATGATTTCAAACTTTTTTCATCAAACCAACTGTCATATCTCTATGAACTGCAACACACCATCACCTGGAAACAAAGTGTATCATTCCACAGCTGGACAGAAACTAGTTCCCCAATGTTCAGCAAAATTTGTCATACAAGGCTAGTTTTACTAGTTTAACACGGCATTTACACAGATAATCCTGCTGATCTGCCTCAGAGCTTCTGTGGAGTGGATATGATTGGTTTTAATGACAGGCTAGCAGATTCCTATTGACTTCCACTAGCATTAGCATCGGTGAGCTCCTGGAACTAGAATAACGGGATGAAATATGCTGAAACTGTCCTCAGTCATCAGGAGTATTCTGGCTCACTTAAAAAATGAGGACCTGTGTCAAAAATCCTGAACTTCCCCACTAAGGCCTTGAATTTAAAGACGTTTTTAGACTTTCAGACCCTGCAAGAACCCTGAAATCAGAAAGGTGCGTGCTGCAACGTAAAACCTACGCTCGGGTAATAACTGGCCAGAAAGACGGCGGCCATGTTGGACACGCGGCAAAAACTCCAAATCAGTATTTGTCCAATTTAAAATATCTCATTTCACTCCATATCAGACATAATCAGCTAAAGAGAGACAGAACGTGTTTTTATATGCATCTTAAATATCTTAACCCTCACAGCTCCCCCAGCTTTCTGAAGGGGGGGTGAACGACCTTTTATGTTACTTTCATCTACTAATGCAAACAGCATAAACTTGGTGCAGGTGTGTATTCTGGTGTGACTCATGATCTTCTAGAAGATGGGGGGTGTAACTCTTTCTCTAAGGTCTCTAACTAAAATCCTCCTCATTTCCTCCTTAGAGCCAATCCGTGCCACATTGACTTGCATTGAAAAGGACCTTTCTAGAATCAAATGTTATTCCAGAATAAATGTTTAGGAGAACATTTTTCTCCTCACACACTTGCTCTACACTTCAATGATGTAGTTTGAACTGTTTTCCATGACATCAGACCATTTACTCAGAAGGAGCCCCCCCCCCCGCTTTTTATCTTAGTGATGAAACCAGAGACTTCAATGTTATTTCAGCCAATCAGAGTCCTTCAAACACTCAGAAATGCTGAACATCCAATGAAGGAAACAATCTTTCTTCTTCTTTCATGTGAGGTTATTTGAGCGTGAAAGAGTCTCACATTTGTCATTTTGGTGTTTGTTTGTTTTTTCCAGCATTGTGATCAGTCAGATCACATGCTAATTATTTAGCTCAGTCTTTTGCAGGGAATTTAGTTCCCTCTCTGTAATGCTGCCATTCCAGCTCAAACTGGAATTTTTACCACATTTTTTGCATTTTATCTTGAAACAACTTCTCATTGAGCTTTTTAATTGTGGTTGCTATAATCTATGCTTAGGTCTGCTCTGTATACCTAATAATAACCTGCCACCTACAGGCTAGTTTTTACTTATTTTAACCCACTTTTCAGTTTTAGGCAGAGGGAACATTGTGTGTAAAACTGGAACTTAAAGGGTTAAAATTGTGAAACTCATTGATTTTTTGCTATTGATGGTTAAACCAGAAGTCTGTGATGACAGTCATGAAAGAAAATGGCAACTTTTCATGTTTAGATCATATTTACAGGCCGTTAACGGACATTGGGCAGTCTGCGGCCTTAAGAAGCTGAACGTAACTTTTTCTGAGGGAGCGATGAGGGTTAAGTCTTGCTTGACTTCTTTTTTAAACGTATTTTCAGAGCGGGCTTTTGCGTGAGCGTTGTGTAACTGGAGGAGGCGGGGGGGCGTGTTGGGACAGTACTGTTAGCTGTTTGGGAAGGTGCTCCACGATGCAGGTGAGGAGGCTCTTGGTTGGCGTCTCGGAGCAGAGCAGGACCAGGTTGACGTTCTTGTCCCCACGAAGCAGCAAGCCTTTAGCCAGGACGCCAACCCTCATCACCCCCTTCAGGGCTCTGGGGAGGAGACCACATTTACAAAGTTAAACATCCATCCAGACAAACCCTCCAACACCACAGACTCACCGTAGCCGCCATCAGAGGCAGCGCTCATGTATTCACTTCAGAATTTTCATCTTCAGTTAAAAACAGAATAAATACAACTTCAGATTTCATACAGCGTTAAATAGTAAAACAAGTAGTAATTTTCAGTAAACTCATGTACCGTATTTTCCAGGATATAAGTCGCATCAGTCCAAAAATGCATCATGAAGAGGAAAAGAACAGATAAGTCGCACGAGACTATAAATCGTATTTATCTTTTTATTTAAATAGGGCGATTTGTGGATTTTTCATATCCAGTTTGTTTCTGCTAAAAATTCCCCAATCAGTCCAATTCCACAGTTAATGCCTGTAAATGATCATAAACATCATTAAGGAGGATACACATCCTTGGCTCATGTCAGTCAGCATGAACTGACACTTAAAAACATGTTAAATTTGTTCAGATATAAAAGTTGCAGGAGCAGCCACACTACGACAAAAGCACGACTCAGTCCAGAAAATACGGTGTATGCATTTCATTTATTTGGTTATAAAACGCACAAACATGGTGGAAACAGATTTTTTGTTCTGCTTATCCACATTGTTGCTCAGAGGACAAGGTTAATGTGTTACTCAAAGCGCTGTACTGTCTGCAAGAGACACTGGTGGTGTTCCAAGAGCTGAAATAAGCTCTGCACAAGAACAACGAGGCACCACTGTTGTGTTTCATGTAGTTTATCATATTAAATGCCATTAACGGAAGACAATTAAGCCTTTAAAGGGAGATTTCTCCTCTTTTTAACCTGGGGTGTGTTTTCATGTCCTTTCATGTATGTGAGTGATGGAGGAAGGAATGTTCCAGATGCGCCCGTATTTATCCAGCAGCAGCTAGCAGCAGCTAGCAGCAGCTAGCAGCAGGGCTGTGTTCAAAAACTCAATTTTTTTCAATTCTGAATCGATTCTCATTTTAATTTCCAAAGATCTATTTTCTTATCTTTTTTTAAATGACCATTTAATGTGCTGCCCCCGGTTAAGTGCAGTGGCTCAGCCGCTCCGCTAGGGGGCGATAGTGAGCTGGACAGAGTGTAGGACTACTAAACCTAATGCAGTGCCAGAAGAAGACTAAGTGGGGCTGGTACAAGTAGTTTCTAAAGATTCAGTTTAAACAGAGAAACATCTGCCTGTAAGTACTTTAATAAATACAGTTAATGTTCATGATCGAGGTGAAATTGATACTTTCTATTTTCTATGTTATCTTTGAAGTTACGACGTAGATGCTAATTCCGTTAGCATGTCGATGGCAGTTTCCATTAATAGTTAGCATCGAGCTAGCGGGTTAGTCGCTAGTCGTTTTAAGTTTTAAATGCTGACTTACTGTGTATTTTGCCTCACTGAATCATAATTTTGTGAATTTTTATTATTTGTTGCCTGTTATTTGAATTACTGTTGTGAATGTAGTCGTTTTTAAATTGGAGGGTGTGAATAATTTTGTGGATGACTGTATCTGGGGAGGGTTTGGTTTGGTCCTTACAGCCACCATTAACTACATTACTTCATTCATTCGTTCCAGAATATTAATATAATACTAGTATTAATATGTTGCATAACTACAGTTATGGAATTTGGGTAAAATTTAGTAAAATAGTAAAAAAAATTCAATACCAGCAAACCAAATTGAGATCGAATCGGACAGATCAAAAATAATCGATTCAAAGAATCAGAATCGATTCTTGAAATCTGAATCGATACCCAGCTCTAGCTAGCAGCCCAGCTAATGGTACGTATGGGGCAACTGGCCCCCGCGTCCAAGTTCACCATAAAACCTGCTTTTTTTTCCCCCTGAAGGACTCGGATGGTCTCACCGTGTGTCCGACATCATACACCCCAGGTTAAAAACAGAGAAATTTCCCTTTAGGTTTACCTTTCGGCAAAGTTTGCTCATTTATGTCTCATGTAATCTGTTTCTATTCACGCATGTCCTCCGTTTTTGGTGAGGTTCATTTTAGTTTGCATTTCTTTTCTTCGTTCTGACGGCTTTTTTGGGCGGTTCAGGATCAGAAGATGCTGTCTCAGAGTAAATGCCTGTGACAGCCCAACAACTACTCTGAGCCTTGATCAAAGTCTGAGGGACACGGAAGAGGACCGCTGAAGAAAAATGTAGTTCTGAGAAGTCAGCATTCTGACTTTAGTCTCAGAATAATTTTCCCTGCGGCGCTGACCCTCTCACAGAGGCAGTAACAGACATTTGCCCTGTTAACCCTTAAAACTCCCCTGCATCTGTGCGGTTCACTCGGCCTCCGCAGACTCGGCGTGGCTGTGAGCCGACACCTCCCCAGCAGGTCAGAGGTCAGCTTCAGCGCGTAACCACGGTGACGGCGGAGACCACACCTGACCCTGACCTGTCTTTGGACGGCTCCTTCTTCTCCTTGTCCTCCTCGCCGCCGTCGTCCTCCTGGTCGGTGATGATGTCGGACACCAGCTTCAGGGCGCGCTCGGTGATGGACACGATCTTCTGGATGGACTGGAGCTCGTCCTCTGACGGGTAGATGGCGGCGTGCTTGGTCATGACGTAGCGGTCGTCAGAAGAGTCGGGACGGCGGGGGGGCTGAAAGGAAGGATGACAGGTTCACGGACGCACCGTCACATCCGCTCGTACGCTCAGACTGAGACCGGGCGGTCGGAGACCGTCACATCCGCTCGTACGCTCAGACTGAGACCGGGCGGTCGGAGACCGTCACATCCACTCGTACGCTCAGACTGAGACCGGGCGGTCGGAGACCGTCACATCCGCTCGTACGCTCAGACTGAGACCGTCACATCCGCTCGTACGCTCAGACTGAGACCGGGCGGTCGGAGACCGTCACATCCGCTCGTACGCCAGACTGAGACCGGGCGGTCGGAGACCGTCACATCCGCTCGTACGCCAGACTGAGACCGGGCGGTCGGAGACCGTCACATCCACTCGTACGCTCAGACTGAGACCGGGAGGTCGGAGACCGTCACATCCACTCGTACGCTCAGACTGAGACCGGGCGGTCGGAGACCGTCACATCCACTCGTACGCTCAGACTGAGACCGGGCGGTCGGAGACCGTCACATCCACTCGTACGCTCAGACTGAGACCGGGCGGTCGGAGACCGTCACATCCACTCGTACGCTCAGACTGAGACCGGGCGGTCGGAGACCGTCACATCCACTCGTACGCTCAGACTGAGACCGGGCGGTCGGAGACCGTCACATCCGCTCGTACGCTCAGACTGAGACCGTCACATCCACTCGTACGCTCAGACTGAGACCGGGCGGTCGGAGACCGTCACATCCGCTCGTACGCTCAGACTGAGACCGGGCGGTCGGAGACCGTCACATCCGCTCGTACGCTCAGACTGAGACCGGGCGGTCGGAGACCGTCACATCCGCTCGTACGCTCAGACTGAGACCGGGCGGTCGGAGACGGTCACATCCACTCGTACGCTCAGACTGAGACCGTCACATCCACTCGTACGCTCAGACTGAGACCGGGCGGTCGGAGACCGTCACATCCGCTCGTACGCTCAGACTGAGACCGGGCGGTCGGAGACCGTCACATCCGCTCGTACGCTCAGACTGAGACCGGGCGGTCGGAGACCGTCACATCCGCTCGTACGCTCAGACTGAGACCGGGCGGTCGGAGACGGTCACATCCACTCGTACGCTCAGACTGAGACCGTCACATCCACTCGTACGCTCAGACTGAGACCGGGCGGTCGGAGACCGTCACATCCACTCGTACGCTCAGACTGAGACCGTCACATCCACTCGTACGCTCAGACTGAGACCGGGCGGTCGGAGACCGTCACATCCACTCGTACGCTCAGACTGAGACCGGGCGGTCGGAGACCGTCACATCCACTCGTACGCTCAGACTGAGACCGTCACATCCACTCGTACGCTCAGACTGAGACCGGGCGGTCGGAGACCGTCACATCCGCTCGTACGCTCAGACTGAGACCGTCACATCCGCTCGTACGCTCAGACTGAGACCGTCACATCCACTCGTACGCTCAGACTGAGACCGGGTCACATCCACTCGTACGCTCAGACTGAGACCGGGCGGTCGGAGACGGTCACATCCACTCGTACGCTCAGACTGAGACCGTCACATCCACTCGTACGCTCAGACTGAGACCGTCACATCCACTCGTACGCTCAGACTGAGACCGTCACATCCACTCGTACGCTCAGACTGAGACCGTCACATCCGCTCGTACGCTCAGACTGAGACCGTCACATCCGCTCGTACGCTCAGACTGAGACCGGGTGGAGACGTCACATCCACTCGTACGCTCAGACTGAGACCGGGGCGGTCGGAGACGGTCACATCCACTCGTACGCTCAGACTGAGACCGGGCGGTCGGAGACGGTCACATCCACTCGTACGCTCAGACTGAGACCGGGCGGTCGGAGACGGTCACATCCACTCGTACGCTCAGACTGAGACCGGGCGGTCGGAGACAGTCACATCCACTCGTACGCTCAGACTGAGACCGGGCGGTCGGAGACGGTCACATCCACTCGTACGCTCAGACTGAGACCGTCACATCCACTCGTACGCTCAGACTGAGACCGTCACATCCACTCGTACGCTCAGACTGAGACCGTCACATCCGCTCGTACGCTCAGACTGAGACCGGGCGGTCGGAGACAGTCACATCCACTCGTACGCTCAGACTGAGACCGGGCGGTCGGAGACCGTCACATCCACTCGTACGCTCAGACTGAGACCGTCACATCCGCTCGTACGCTCAGACTGAGACCGGGCGGTCGGAGACCGTCACATCCGCTCGTACGCTCAGACTGAGACCGGGCGGTCGGAGACAGTCACATCCACTCGTACGCTCAGACTGAGACCGGGCGGTCGGAGACCGTCACATCCACTCGTACGCTCAGACTGAGACCGTCACATCCGCTCGTACGCTCAGACTGAGACCGGGCGGTCGGAGACCGTCACATCCACTCGTACGCTCAGACTGAGACCGGGCGGTCGGAGACAGTCACATCCACTCGTACGCTCAGACTGAGACCGGGCGGTCGGAGACCGTCACATCCGCTCGTACGCTCAGACTGAGACCGGGCGGTCGGAGACAGTCACATCCACTCGTACGCTCAGACTGAGACCGGGCGGTCGGAGACCGTCACATCCGCTCGTACGCTCAGACTGAGACCGGGCGGTCGGAGACAGTCACATCCACTCGTACGCTCAGACTGAGACCGGGCGGTCGGAGACCGTCACATCCGCTCGTACGCTCAGACTGAGACCGGGCGGTCGGAGACCGTCACATCCACTCGTACGCTCAGACTGAGACCGGGCGGTCGGAGACAGTCACATCCACTCGTACGCTCAGACTGAGACCGGGCGGTCGGAGACCGTCACATCCGCTCGTACGCTCAGACTGAGACCGGGCGGTCGGAGACCGTCACATCCGCTCGTACGCTCAGACTGAGACCGGGCGGTCGGAGACCGTCACATCCGCTCGTACGCTCAGACTGAGACCGGGCGGTCGGAGACCGTCACATCCGCTCGTACGCTCAGACTGAGACCGGGCGGTCGGAGACCGACACATCCGCTCGTACGCTCAGACTGAGACCGGGCGGTCGGAGACGGTCACATCCACTCGTACGCTCAGACTGAGACCGGGCGGTCGGAGACAGTCACATCCACTCGTACGCTCAGACTGAGACCGGGCGGTCGGAGACCGTCACATCCGCTCGTACGCTCAGACTGAGACCGTCACATCCGCTCGTACGCTCAGACTGAGACCGGGCGGTCGGAGACCGTCACATCCGCTCGTACGCTCAGACTGAGACCGGGCGGTCGGAGACCGACACATCCGCTCGTACGCTCAGACTGAGACCGGGCGGTCGGAGACCGTCACATCCGCTCGTACGCTCAGACTGAGACCGGGCGGTCGGAGACCGTCACATCCGCTCGTACGCTCAGACTGAGACCGTCACATCCACTCGTACGCTCAGACTGAGACCGGGCGGTCGGAGACAGTCACATCCACTCGTACGCTCAGACTGAGACCGGGCGGTCGGAGACCGTCACATCCGCTCGTACGCTCAGACTGAGACCGGGCGGTCGGAGACCGTCACATCCGCTCGTACGCTCAGACTGAGACCGGGCGGTCGGAGACCGTCACATCCGCTCGTACGCTCAGACTGAGACCGGGCGGTCGGAGACGGTCACATCCACTCGTACGCTCAGACTGAGACCGTCACATCCACTCGTACGCTCAGACTGAGACCGGGCGGTCGGAGACCGTCACATCCACTCGTACGCTCAGACTGAGACCGGGCGGTCGGAGACCGTCACATCCGCTCGTACGCTCAGACTGAGACCGGGCGGTCGGAGACCGACACATCCGCTCGTACGCTCAGACTGAGACCGGGCGGTCGGAGACCGTCACATCCGCTCGTACGCTCAGACTGAGACCGGGCGGTCGGAGACCGTCACATCCACTCGTACGCTCAGACTGAGACCGTCACATCCACTCGTACGCTCAGACTGAGACCGGGCGGTCGGAGACCGTCACATCCGCTCGTACGCTCAGACTGAGACCGGGCGGTCGGAGACCGTCACATCCGCTCGTACGCTCAGACTGAGACCGGGCGGTCGGAGACCGTCACATCCGCTCGTACGCTCAGACTGAGACCGGGCGGTCGGAGACCGTCACATCCGCTCGTACGCTCAGACTGAGACCGGGCGGTCGGAGACCGTCACATCCACTCGTACGCTCAGACTGAGACCGGGCGGTCGGAGACCGTCACATCCGCTCGTACGCTCAGACTGAGACCGGGCGGTCGGAGACCGACACATCCACTCGTACGCTCAGACTGAGACCGGGCGGTCGGAGGGTCCCGAGTGTGGACGGAAACATCCAGATCTGATTGGCTCGTGGAACAAAAGGGAAGTTTTACTCTCATTAATGATTTAATTTAAAAACGTATGAATGTCTGAGGAAGTCCCAGTCGCCGTCATGGAAACGGTCTCTGTCTGGTCGGTACGGATGGGCGATATGGACGAAAAAATGAAACGATAAATGATTCGGGATGCACGATAATCATTGGCCCGATATCAGAAAGTCACTACGTCACTCTGATGAGTCCGACATCGTGACGACTTAAGGCCTTTACACACCTACTCCGAATATTTCGTCCGAAAGATTCGCACGGCAAAAGCTTTAATCAAATTAATATCAAGTCAACGGGGGCGTTCACATCAGTGACAAAATTCCGTCTTGCGATTTTGCGACGTTTATTTTTTCGAACTGAGGTCGATTTTCTTAATATTCGCATCCGACAGAAACACAATCCACCAATCAGAGAAGCTCTCTGATGTCACAGAGCTGGTCGCAAGCAAAAAGAGAAAGAAAGAGAGAGGTGTCGCTTGGTCGCTGTTCCTGCATCATTATGGCTCAGGTGTGATCACCTTCATGTCGCAGGCAGCACTCTTGTTTGGCAAACGGGGCTGTGGGGGGGGGGGGGGGGGGTCACAGCTGAAGTAGCAGTGTTTTCCCTACACGTTGTAGCCATTCGAGGTTATTAGCTACAGGTGTTGTATTTAAAATCCCCATTTGGCATCTCCACGGTGAGATCAGCTGTTTTCAGCATCCAGTTGTTTCCCTGCAGCCGCCCCTCCCTCCGTCACTGCTGCATGTGCTCACGTTCCTCCGGAATAACGGATGCCAGATTGTTCTATAGCATCATCGTAATTTCGCGTCGGAGCAGGTGTGTATAGACAAATGCGTCGATATTTGTCCTCCGAGTTATTCGCAATTTCGTGCCGTTTATTCGCATCGGTCCCAGTGTGAAAAGGCCTTTACCCAGATAACTAATGCCCCATACAGTTGGCAGGGGTGGGAAAAATATCGATATACCGAAATATCGCGATATTTTCATACGTCAATATCATATTGATATTTAAAAACGCGGCATAGATCCATTTTACTAACAAAATCTTGCAAGATTTCGTCGTCGTCACGCAGGTTTTCATGAAATATCGAGACACTTCGTTGGTAAAACAGATCAATACCACGTTTTTAATAGGGCCAGGGAAAAGTATCAATACACTAAAATATCACATTATCTTCATATGCAGATTTCATATAGATATGTAAAAATGCGATACTGATGCATTTTACAAATGAAATCTCACGAAATTCAGTAACAACGGTGAAATCTCGCAAGATTTCATGAAAACCTGCGAGATTTCATGACTGAATGACGAAATGTTGCGAGATTTCATTAATAAAATAGATCGATACCACATTTTCAAATATGAATATGATATCAGCATATGAAAATATCGCAACATTTCAGTGTATCAATATTTTTTCCCAGCCCTATTTTTAAATATCATTATGATATCGACACATGAAAATATCGTGTCAAACCGCTGGAATATTTGATTTGGTATAATTAGGCGTGTATGTGTGTTATCAGTATCGGCTTTTAGGAGCTGAAATTTATCAGTTATCGGTATCGGTTTTTGAAAAATGGTGAAGGTGCATCCCTATAAATGATAAAATATATCAGCCTAATGATTTTATCATAAATCTATTGCTACATTCTAACTTGAGAGCCTTAAAATAATACTAGAAGCCATTAAACTACATCAGTTACGTTCTAGTACACGTTTACTGCAAAACTGTAGTGATGCCAATCAGGTCTGAAATATGAGAAAGAATCTGACATAAGTTCAAACGGTGCAAACAGAAAAAAAAAAAAACTATAAATAACTGTAAAAACCATTTTTCTTTACACAATTTCTGAAAGTTATTCAGAAGTTAAAGTTAATTTCAGGCAGTTTGCTGGGTGTCATGAACAAAAATGTTAGATTTGGAAGATTCTAGCATTGCACTAAAGCTTAAAGTTTATTTTGGATTAAAAAAAAAATCTAAATAGGAATATTTATTTTATTTTTCTCTATATTTCAAATATAGAGAAACTGCAGAACAGCTGCATACATGTGTGCTTTTCTACATTTTTTATTTTCATGTAATGCTCAAAGTATTTTTGTTTTATTGATTTGTTTTATACCCATAAACAGTCATATGGGTACATATTTTTAGCCTATATTGATTTTCAGTTTAAACGTTTTGCATAAATTATCAATGAAGAAGTCTTTGAAAGAGACAGAAATGCTGAACAAATTCATCATGCAGTTAAAAAAATAATCGTTTGAATAATTGTGATTTTTCCCATAATCGAGCAGCCGTAATACGACCTCATAAACTGAATTTATCGCTTTATTGTGAGATGAAAATTACCGCGGGGAATTTCTCTGATGATATATCACTCATGATATCGTCCATCCCTACTGGTCGGTATTTTACGTTCCTTTGCATCTCTACGAGTGCCGCAGAAAGAAACGCTGGAAACCTGCAGAGGACTCACTAAAACCCACCATGGGGCCCTGCGGCTGCAGACCAGGCATGCCGGGCCGGACTCCGAGCAGACCCGGGGGGCCGGGGGGTCCTTGTGGGTACCCTCCATCCGGCATACGCCGACGATCGTCCCAGTGATGCTGCTCCTCCTCCATACGTCTCCAGTACATGTCTTCTTCGTAGCGCCTGAAAGGTAAACCAGTTCCTCTCTGAAAACCAGTTCCTCTCTGAAAACCAGTTCCTCTGAAAACCAGTTCCTCTCTGAAAACCAGTTCCTCTCTGAAAACCAGTTCCTCTCTGAAAACCAGTTCCTCTCTGAAAACCAGTTCCTCTCTGAAAACCAGATCCTCTCTGAAAACCAGTTCCTCTCTGAAAACCAGTTCCTCTCTGAAAACCAGTTCCTCTGAAAACCAGTTCCTCTCTGAAAACCAGTTCCTCTCTGAAAACCAGATCCTCTCTGAAAACCAGTTCCTCTCTGAAAACCAGATCCTCTCTGAAAACCAGTTCCTCTCTGAAAACCAGTTCCTCTCTGAAAACCAGTTCCTCTCTGAAAACCAGTTCCTCTCTGAAAACCAGTTCCTCTCTGAAAACCAGTTCCTCTCTGAAAACCAGATCCTCTCTGAAAACCAGTTCCTCTCTGAAAACCAGTTCCTCTCTGAAAACCAGTTCCTCTCTGAAAACCAGTTCCTCTCTGAAAACCAGTTCCTCTCTGAAAACCAGTTCCTCTCTGAAAACCAGTTCCTCTCTGAAAACCAGTTCCTCTCTGAAAACCAGTTCCTCTCTGAAAACCAGTTCCTCTCTGAAAACCAGTTCCTCTCTGAAAACCAGTTCCTCTCTGAAAACCAGATCCTCTCTGAAAACCAGATCCTCTCTGAAAACCAGTTCCTCTCTGAAAACCAGTTCCTCTCTGAAAACCAGTTCCTCTCTGAAAACCAGTTCCTCTCTGAAAACCAGTTCCTCTCTGAAAACCAGTTCCTCTCTGAAAACCAGTTCCTCTCTGAAAACCAGTTCCTCTCTGAAAACCAGTTCCTCTCTGAAAACCAGTTCCTCTGAAAACCAGTTCCTCTCTGAAAACCAGTTCCTCTCTGAAAACCAGTTCCTCTCTGAAAACCAGTTCCTCTCTGAAAACCAGTTCCTCTCTGAAAACCAGTTCCTCTCTGAAAACCAGTTCCTCTCTGAAAACCAGTTCCTCTCTGAAAACCAGTTCCTCTCTGAAAACCAGTTCCTCTCTGAAAACCAGATCCTCTCTGAAACCAGTTCCTCTCTGAAAACCAGTTCCTCTCTGAAAACCAGATCCTCTCTGAAAACCAGTTCCTCTCTGAAAACCAGTTCCTCTCTGAAAACCAGTTCCTCTCTGAAAACCAGTTCCTCTCTGAAAACCAGTTCCTCTCTGAAAACCAGTTCCTCTCTGAAAACCAGTTCCTCTGAAAACCAGTTCCTCTGAAAACCAGTTCCTCTCTGAAAACCAGTTCCTCTCTGAAAACCAGTTCCTCTCTGAAAACCAGTTCCTCTCTGAAAACCAGATCCTCTCTGAAAACCAGATCCTCTCTGAAAACCAGTTCCTCTCTGAAAACCAGTTCCTCTCTGAAAACCAAAACCAGTTCCTCTCTGAAAACCAGATCCTCTCTGAAAACCAGATCCTCTCTGAAAACCAGTTCCTCTCTGAAAACCAGTTCCTCTCTGAAAACCAGTTCCTCTCTGAAAACCAGTTCCTCTCTGAAAACCAGTTCCTCTCTGAAAACCAGATCCTCTCTGAAAACCAGTTCCTCTCTGAAAACCAGTTCCTCTCTGAAAACCAGTTCCTCTCTGAAAACCAGATCCTCTGAAAACCAGTTCCTCTCTGAAAACCAGTTCCTCTCTGAAAACCAGTTCCTCTCTGAAAACCAGATCCTCTCTGAAAACCAGTTCCTCTCTGAAAACCAGTTCCTCTCTGAAAACCAGTTCCTCTCTGAAAACCAGATCCTCTCTGAAAACCAGTTCCTCTCTGAAAACCAGTTCCTCTCTGAAAACCAGATCCTCTCTGAAAACCAGATCCTCTCTGAAAACCAGTTCCTCTCTGAAAACCAGTTCCTCTCTGAAAACCAGTTCCTCTCTGAAAACCAGTTCCTCTCTGAAAACCAGTTCCTCTGAAAACCAGTTCCTCTCTGAAAACCAGTTCCTCTCTGAAAACCAGTTCCTCTCTGAAAACCAGTTCCTCTCTGAAAACCAGTTCCTCTGAAAACCAGTTCCTCTCTGAAAACCAGTTCCTCTCTGAAAACCAGTTCCTCTCTGAAAACCAGTTCCTCTCTGAAAACCAGTTCCTCTCTGAAAACCAGTTCCTCTCTGAAAACCAGTTCCTCTCTGAAAACCAGTTCCTCTGAAAACCAGTTCCTCTCTGAAAACCAGATCCTCTCTGAAACCAGTTCCTCTCTGAAAACCAGTTCCTCTCTGAAAACCAGTTCCTCTCTGAAAACCAGATCCTCTCTGAAAACCAGTTCCTCTCTGAAAACCAGTTCCTCTCTGAAAACCAGTTCCTCTCTGAAAACCAGTTCCTCTCTGAAAACCAGTTCCTCTCTGAAAACCAGTTCCTCTCTGAAAACCAGTTCCTCTCGAAAACCAGTTCCTCTGAAAACCAGTTCCTCTCTGAAAACCAGTTCCTCTCTGAAAACCAGTTCCTCTCTGAAAACCAGTTCCTCTCTGAAAACCAGATCCTCTCTGAAAACCAGATCCTCTCTGAAAACCAGTTCCTCTCTGAAAACCAGTTCCTCTCTGAAAACCAAAACCAGTTCCTCTCTGAAAACCAGATCCTCTCTGAAAACCAGATCCTCTCTGAAAACCAGATCCTCTCTGAAAACCAGTTCCTCTCTGAAAACCAGTTCCTCTCTGAAAACCAGTTCCTCTCTGAAAACCAGTTCCTCTCTGAAAACCAGTTCCTCTCTGAAAACCAGTTCCTCTCTGAAAACCAGTTCCTCTCTGAAAACCAGTTCCTCTCTGAAAACCAGTTCCTCTCTGAAAACCAGTTCCTCTCTGAAAACCAGTTCCTCTCTGAAAACCAGTTCCTCTCTGAGAACCAGTTCCTCTCTGAGAACCAGATCCTCTCTGAAAACCAGTTCCTCTCTGAAAACCAGTTCCTCTCTGAAAACCAGTTCCTCTCTGAAAACCAGTTCCTCTCTGAAAACCAGATCCTCTCTGAAAACCAGATCCTCTCTGAAAACCAGTTCCTCTCTGAAAACCAGTTCCTCTCTGAAAACCAGATCCTCTCTGAAAACCAGATCCTCTCTGAAAACCAGATCCTCTCTGAAAACCAGATCCTCTCTGAAAACCAGATCCTCTCTGAAAACCAGTTCCTCTCTGAAAACCAGTTCCTCTCTGAAAACCAGTTCCTCTCTGAAAACCAGTTCCTCTCTGAAAACCAGATCCTCTCTGAAAACCAGTTCCTCTCTGAAAACCAGTTCCTCTCTGAAAACCAGTTCCTCTCTGAAAACCAGTTCCTCTCTGAAAACCAGATCCTCTCTGAAAACCAGATCCTCTCTGAAAACCAGATCCTCTCTGAAAACCAGATCCTCTCTGAAAACCAGATCCTCTCTGAAAACCAGTTCCTCTCTGAAAACCAGTTCCTCTCTGAAAACCAGATCCTCTCTGAAAACCAGATCCTCTCTGAAAACCAGTTCCTCTCTGAGAACCAGTTCCTCTCTGAAAACCAGTTCCTCTCTGAGAACCAGATCCTCTCTGAAAACCAGTTCCTCTCTGAAAACCAGTTCCTCTCTGAAAACCAGATCCTCTCTGAAAACCAGTTCCTCTCTGAAAACCAGATCCTCTCTGAAAACCAGTTCCTCTCTGAAAACCAGATCCTCTCTGAAAACCAGTTCCTCTCTGAAAACCAGATCCTCTCTGAAAACCAGTTCCTCTCTGAAAACCAGTTCCTCTGCTTTACTGGTTTTCATGTTAACAGGTTCAGAAAAAACTCCGTTCTGTTAAGTTGAAGTTTGGTTTATTCATATAGCACAATTTTCTACATCCGCGGATGCTCAAAGTGCTGCACAGACGCACACGAGGTGCCGAAAACAGACTTGTAAAAAGAAAATAAAAACAAATGATAAAGATTTAAAAACACAAAACCAATAAAAGTGATCAAGTTCAATAAACTACAATAAGAAGATCAGGACCAGTCAGGATATCTACGACACGACGAAGGCCTGGTCCACACGGAGCTGAAGCTTAGGTGTGAAACCGACAGCAGAAACCCGGGGAAAGGTTTCACCATGAACGTGTCAATATTCCTCCATACTGCTCGTCCAATGTCCAAGTGTCCTGAGTGGGTAGCGTCCAGGATTTACTGGAAACGTCATTTAGTAGGTTTTTAGAGCCTAAACAGTACTACATCAGTACTACATCGTACTTTCACGAAGCGCACATATGCACGTTCAGGAAACTATGGAAGCGTCTGCGTTCAGAGCCTACTCTGCTGATAATACAAGCGTAGAAGAAGAAATTCTCTGTTTACATTGTGCTCAGAGCGACAGAGCTGCAGACAAACCGGGACAAACACAAGAGGGTCCAAGAGGGGTTGATGTTGATTTAAAACAAAGAAAGAAAAGCCTCCTCCAGACCTGCACTGGAAAGCGGTAACATCACGGACTCTGTCCTTTATAACGCTGCATTCAGACATGCGATCAGGCTGTGCTGACTTTTCTGCAACATTTCCTGATGTCTGAAAGCAGCCGGGACACGATAAGTCCGTAAGGAAGCGACATGTTTGAAAAGACGAGTCTGTTTAAAGAGCGGATGGACTTTACCGCTCATGTTCCACGATGCAGGTCTGAAAACGGCTAAAGAAGAAGAGAACGTGCGATATCGTCTGCCGCGGCTTCCGTAGTTTCATGAACGTGCATCGACGTGCATGCAGGAGATGCGATGTAGCACTGATGTAGTACTGATGTAGCACTGATGTAGTACTGATGCAGTACTGATGTAGCACTGATGTAGCACTGATGTAGCACTGATGTAGCACTGATGTAGCACTGATGTAGCACTGATGTAGCACTGATGTAGTATGATGTAGTATGATGTAGTACTGATGTAGTACTGATGTAGTACTGATGTAGTACTGATGTAGTACTGATGTAGTATGATGTAGTATGATGTAGTACTGATGTAGTATGATGTAGTATGATGTAGTACTGATGTAGCACTGATGTAGTATGATGTAGTATGATGTAGTACTGATGTAGTACTGATGTAGTACTGATGTAGTACTGATGTAGTACTGTTGTAGTATGATGTAGTACTGTTGTAGTACTGATGTAGTACTGATGCAGTACTGATGTAGTATGATGTAGTATGATGTAGTACTGATGTAGTACTGATGTAGTACTGATGTAGTACTGATGTAGTACTGTTGTAGTATGATGTAGTACTGTTGTAGTACTGATGTAGTACTGATGCAGTACTGATGTAGTACTGATGTAGTACTGATGTAGTACTGTTGTAGTACTGATGTAGTACTGTTGTAGTATGATGTAGTACTGATGCAGTACTGATGTAGTACTGATGTAGTACTGATGTAGTATGATGTAGTACTGTTGTAGTACTGATGTAGTACTGATGCAGTACTGATGTAGTACTGATGTAGTACTGATGTAGTACTGTTGTAGTACTGATGTAGTACTGTTGTAGTACTGATGTAGTACTGATGCAGTACTGATGTAGTACTGATGTAGTACTGATGTAGTACTGTTGTAGTACTGATGTAGTACTGTTGTAGTATGATGTAGTACTGATGCAGTACTGATGTAGTACTGATGCAGTACTGATGTAGTATGATGTAGTATGATGTAGTACTGATGTAGTACTGATGTAGTACTGATGTAGTACTGATGTAGTACTGTTGTAGTATGATGTAGTACTGTTGTAGTACTGATGTAGTACTGATGCAGTACTGATGTAGTACTGATGTAGTACTGATGTAGTACTGTTGTAGTACTGATGTAGTACTGTTGTAGTATGATGTAGTACTGATGCAGTACTGATGTAGTACTGATGTAGTACTGATGTAGTACTGATGCAGTACTGATGTAGTATGATGTAGTATGATGTAGTACTGATGTAGTACTGATGTAGTACTGATGTAGTACTGTTGTAGTATGATGTAGTACTGTTGTAGTACTGATGTAGTACTGTTGTAGTATGATGTAGTACTGATGCAGTACTGATGCAGTACTGATGTAGTACTGATGTAGTACTGATGTAGTACAGATGTAGTACAGATGTAGTACAGATGTAGTACTGATGTAGTACTGATGTAGTACTGATGTAGTACAGATGTAGTACAGATGTAGCACTGATGTAGTACTGATGTAGTACTGATGTAGTACTGATGTAGTACTGATGTAGTACTGATGTAGTACAGATGTAGTACAGATGTAGCACTGATGTAGTACTGATGTAGTACTGATGTAGTACAGATGTAGTACTGATGTAGTACTGATGTAGTACTGATGTAGTACTGATGTAGTACAGATGTAGTACAGATGTAGTACTGATGTAGTACTGATGTAGTACTGATGTAGTACTGATGTAGCACTGATGTAGTACTGATGTAGTACTGATGTAGTACTGATGTAGTACTGATGTAGTACTGATGTAGCACTGATGTAGTACTGATGTAGTACTGATGTAGTACTGATGTAGCACTGATGTAGTACTGATGTAGTACTGATGTAGTACTGTTTAGTCTCTAAAAATCTCCTAAATGACGTCGTTTCCAGTAAATTCTGGACGCTACCCACTCAGGACACTTGGATTACATTGGACGAGCAGTTTGGAGGAATATTGACACGTTTTTGTGGACTTTAAGGACCTTTTTGGCTCGGACCCCGGTGAACTCCATTATATGAAAGTGGGGGGAAACGTGAAGCCTTCCTGATCTCCGGCTGCATTTGAGATATTAAAAAAGTGCTGCAGAGTCTTTCTCACCATGAGGGGGGGGTGGAAGATAAAGTTACATCATTCTGTGGGTGGAATGCTCCTTTAAACTGCACTCTGGAAGCCAGTGAAGGCCAGCAGGAACGGTGGTAACATGCTCATGCAGTCTAGTACGCGTTAGCATGTGGGCCGCAGCATTTTGGGCGACCTGAAGCTGCTGAAGGGACGGAAGTTGGTCCGTCTACTCCAGAAACTGAGCAGGAAAATCCTGAACCATTCTCTTGATTTAGTTCTTCTCATCTTCTCTTGATAGTTAGTTTCAGCTGACGGATGTGTGTTTCCATGGCGACGGTGAAGCTAAATGATGCGTCATACCTCATCTCCATCCTCCAGCGCTCCTCCTCCTCTCGCCTTCTCCAGTACTCCTCTTTCTGCATCTGTTTCCTCATCTTCTCCTCCTGGATCTTCCTGGCTCGGATGCTGGGTTTCACCTCCACCTGAAGATCCGGGTTCACCTTTTCTGAAAAAAAATTAAATACAAGAACAAAACTTAAAGGAGAACTTTCTTTTTTTCCACCTGGACCTTATTTCTAGGAGTTTATACGTGCATTTACTCACCTGTAAAGTTTCTGCATCACTGAGTCCTTCCGTAGATATTACGCTGAGTCGCCCTTCCGTGTGCATCAGTAATAACGGCGGCGACGGGGCAGGACGATAGTACTCGCTCGTTCTACTTGAAGCACTGATGAAATCACGGAGTTTTACTGCAGATGTCTTATATAGCCACTGCCCCGTCTACGCCATGATACTGGATGTTCACTGAAGGGCGACTCAGCGTAATATCTACCGAAGAACTCAGAGTGATGCAGAAGCTTCACCGGTGAGTAAATGCACGTATAAACTCCCAGAAATGAGGTCCAGGTGGGAAAAAGAACGTTCTCCTTTAAGGTGTCAGAGGAGAGATGTGCAGAGCAGCGACATGCAGGTGAGACGCAGCTAGACCACATGTTCCATCTGCTGCTAAAGGGGAATTTAGCTTTTTTTTAACCTGGGGGGTGTTTTCATAGTCTCAACGAGTGTCCGACGACATACTAGAGAGGAGAGATGAACCAAAGCATCTACGTTACCTGGAGATCACCGTTTGTCTTTTTAAAACATTTTGTTAATTTGGACAAAGGAACAAGAGGGTACATGCAAAAAACATGAAATAGCAGCAATAAATGAGAAAATTAAATTAAGATGATCCATAGACATGTATGAACACATACTAGAGGCTGATACGCACTCAGCTGCAGGTACAGAGCAGAGGAGGAGAGCAGAGCAGACGGAGAAACTAACGGTTTCCTCCATGGTAAGCTGGCTTTGTAAAAACCATATAAAACGCTACTTTAGGGCTCCGTGACAGCAAACGTCCTGTGGAAACGCGCTGTTCAGGTGCATTTAGGAGAGCAGACGAGGTTAATATGCGCTAGCTTGGCGAACATATAGCATTTTAGCCGAATAAGTTGCTTCTTTGTGAAATAAACACAGACATATGCAACAGCTAAACATCTCTACTATCAGCCAAAGTAAGACTATTATAGGCTACAGCATTTAAATGCTGTGTAAGTTGCCTCTTCATGAAATAAACCAGATATAGGATTTTAAAAGGAATATAAGATTATTATATTGCGTCCCTCCACACTTCATACTTCCATAATGTTTTCATTAAATTAATTTTTAAAAGGTTCCAACTAATGTATTTAGTTGCAATTCTCTTTGGATGTTTGAAAATCTGCAACATTGCCACTTAAATCTAGTTTGGGGCCTTGTGTTCGGTGGAGGATGGGACTTTTCAATAGCTTATAAATATGACAAATTTATATTTCTAAGATGTTTTTGTGAATGAGTCTTTTAAAAATGTATCAGTTACAAAAGTTTGCCTTTTCTGACGTCATGTTTACAGTTTACCTTATTTACAATTGTGTTTACAGTTTGCCTTTTATTCATTATTGTGTTTAGAGTTTTCCCTTTTTTTAATTGATTGTATTTATGGTCTTAAGTTGACACTGTTTAAGGTAAAGTTGCTTATTTTAATTCTATAGTGTTCAGTTTCTTTGTCTTGAATCCTATTTTGATTATGAGAATTTAAGTTGTACTACAGCTGGACAGTGCATATCCTGTGCAAGTCTATGTTCATTTTTTAAATATTCTGGCCGATATATATCGGATATCGGCTAAAATCGGATATCTGTTTTATAAAGCCCCCGATATCCGCATCGGTATCGGTCTGAAGAATCCCATATCGGTCGGGCTCTAACACATACATACATTTATACTGTAATATACAAATATACGTACACACAAAATATTAAATAAATGATAATAAAAGAGAGAAAAAGGAGTAAGGACGCTTCAGTACAAAACCGAATATCATCGTGTGAGAAATGGTCACGGAGGCAGAAAGATGAATAGAAATTCAGTAAATAATTATTAATTTAACTATTTCACATATCGCCATTTGTTTTGGTGTTTGTGTCCAAATCTTGTCCCGAAATCACGTGATAAACGTTGCAGGGTTTGGTGTCGGACACTCAGACTATCTGAGCCCTTCAGGGAGGAAAAACAGCAGGTTTTTTAGGGGTGAACTTAGACGCGGGGGGCCAGCTGCCCCGTACTTATTATTAGCTGCTGCCGGGCTGCCTGCTGGATAAAAACTGGAATATCTGGAACGTTCCTTCCTCCATCACTCACATGTATGAAAGGAGAGATGAAAACACACCCCAGGCTGAAAAAAAGGCGAAATTCCCCTTTAACTCGGGTAAACCCACGAAGGGAAAACTAAACGTTCACATATGGCTTCATTTTCTGCGTAAAGGGAAAGTCCGTAATGACAAAGATGCATGAAGATCGGCTGACGGTTTGTTTAGAGCTTCTACAGCTGAACCAGCTCTGGACTGGACCCAGCAGGACCCCCCCCCCCCTCAGACCCCGACCCGGTCTCTGCCCTAACGGACCTTGTACTGCAGGCGGTGCCTCCGGCCCTTCAGGTGCATCTCTTTAGCGTTGGGATCGTTGAAGCTGCACTCACACAGCTTGCAGTGGAAGCGGATGACCTTCCCTTCATCGTTGCGGACCTGCGGGACAAACATGGCCGTCACGTCCGGGTCGGGAACCCGTTTTAAATCTGGCCGCGGCCAAGCGCTCACCTCCTCCACGTAGTCGTGACCGACGGGCTGGACGTCGCTCTGCAGGGCCGCCAGCGTGGACGTGGACAGCGCCTCGGACACGTCCGTCTTTGTGTCCTGGGAAGCCGAAGACGGCGTCGCCGGTTTGGACGAGTCCGCTTTGACCTCAGATCGAGTCTCATCCGTCTTCCCCGACGTCTGCAGCTTATTCCCACCTGATTGGACCAGATCAGCTCTTCAGTATACAGCTCTGCGAAAGTGTTCCTGCATGTGTCTGAATGCGCAGAGAACCGGCCCGGTTCCTGAAAAGGTTCTAGGAACTGAAGGCCCAGGTCCCTGGTTCCCATGTGTCTGAATGTGCAAAGAACCGGCCCGGTTCCTGAAAAGGTTCTAGGAACTGAAGGCCCAGGTCCCTGGTTCCCATGTGTCTGAATGTGCAGAGAACCGGCCCGGTTCCTGAAAAGGTTCTAGGAACTGAAGGCCCAGGTCCCTGGTTCCCATGTGTCTGAATGTGCAGAGAACCGGCCCGGTTCCTGAAAAGGTTCTAGGAACTGAAGGCCCAGGTCCCTAGTTCCCATGTGTCTGAATGTGCAGAGAACCGGCCCGGTTCCTGAAAAGGTTCTAGGAACTGAAGGCCCAGGTCCCTGGTTCCCATGTGTCTGAATGTGCAGAGAACCGGCCCGGTTCCTGAAAAGGTTCTAGGAACTGGAGGCCCAGGTCCCTGGTTCCCATGTGTCTGAATGAGCAGAGAACCGGCCCGGTTCCTGAAAAGGTTCTAGGAACTGATGCCCAGGTCCCTAGTTCCCATGTGTCTGAATGCGCAGAGAACCGGCCCGGTTCCTGAAAAGGTTCTAGGAACTGAAGGCCCAGGTCCCTAGTTCCCATGTGTCTGAATGTGCAAAGAACCGGCCCGGTTCCTGAAAAGGTTCTAGGAACTGAAGGCCCAGGTCCCTGGTTCCCATGTGTCTGAATGCGCAAAGAACCGGCCCGGTTCCTGAAAAGGTTCTAGGAACTGAAGGCCAAGGTCCCTGGTTCCCATGTGTCTGAATGTGCAAAGAACCGGCCCGGTTCCTGAAAAGGTTCTAGGAACTGAAGGCCCAGGTCCCTAGTTCCCATGTGTCTGAATGTGCAGAGAACCGGCCCGGTTCCTGAAAAGGTTCTAGGAACTGAAGGCCCAGGTCCCTGGTTCCCATGTGTCTGAATGTGCAGAGAACCGGCCCGGTTCCTGAAAAGGTTCTAGGAACTGAAGGCCCAGGTCCCTGGTTCCCATGTGTCTGAATGTGCAAAGAACCGGCCCGGTTCCTGAAAAGGTTCTAGGAACTGAAGGCCCAGGTCCCTGGTTCCCATGTGTCTGAATGTGCAAAGAACCGGCCCGGTTCCTGAAAAGGTTCTAGGAACTGAAGGCCCAGGTCCCTGGTTCCCATGTGTCTGAATGTGCAAAGAACCGGCCCGGTTCCTGAAAAGGTTCTAGGAACTGAAGGCCCAGGTCCCTAGTTCCCATGTGTCTGAATGTGCAAAGAACCGGCCCGGTTCCTGAAAAGGTTCTAGGAACTGAAGGCCCAGGTCCCTAGTTCCCATGTGTCTGAATGTGCAGAGAACCGGCCCGGTTCCTGAAAAGGTTCTAGGAACTGAAGGCCCAGGTCCCTAGTTCCCATGTGTCTGAATGTGCAAAGAACCGGCCCGGTTCCTGAAAAGGTTCTAGGAACTGAAGGCCCAGGTCCCTGGTTCCCATGTGTCTGAATGTGCAGAGAACCGGCCCGGTTCCTGAAAAGGTTCTAGGAACTGAAGGCCCAGGTCCCTGGTTCCCATGTGTCTGAATGTGCAAAGAACCGGCCCGGTTCCTGAAAAGGTTCTAGGAACTGAAGGCCCAGGTCCCTGGTTCCCATGTGTCTGAATGTGCAGAGAACCGGCCCGGTTCCTGAAAAGGTTCTAGGAACTGGAGGCCCAGGTCCCTGGTTCCCATGTGTCTGAATGTGCAGAGAACCGGCCCGGTTCCTGAAAAGGTTCTAGGAACTGAAGGCCCAGGTCCCTGGTTCCCATGTGTCTGAATGTGCAGAGAACCGGCCCGGTTCCTGAAAAGGTTCTAGGAACTGGAGGCCCAGGTCCCTGGTTCCCATGTGTCTGAATGTGCAGAGAACCGGCCCGGTTCCTGAAAAGGTTCTAGGAACTGAAGGCCCAGGTCCCTGGTTCCCATGTGTCTGAATGAGCAGAGAACCGGCCCGGTTCCTGAAAAGGTTCTAGGAACTGAAGGCCCAGGTCCCTAGTTCCCATGTGTCTGAATGTGCAAAGAACCGGCCCGGTTCCTGAAAAGGTTCTAGGAACTGAAGGCCCAGGTCCTAGTTCCCATGTGTCTGAATGTGCAAAGAACCGGCCCGGTTCCTGAAAAGGTTCTAGGAACTGAAGGCCCAGGTCCCTAGTTCCCATGTGTCTGAATGTGCAAAGAACCGGCCCGGTTCCTGAAAAGGTTCTAGGAACTGAAGGCCCAGGTCCCTGGTTCCCATGTGTCTGAATGTGCAAAGAACCGGCCCGGTTCCTGAAAAGGTTCTAGGAACTGAAGGCCCAGGTCCCTAGTTCCCATGTGTCTGAATGTGCAAAGAACCGGCCCGGTTCCTGAAAAGGTTCTAGGAACTGAAGGCCCAGGTCCCTAGTTCCCATGTGTCTGAATGTGCAAAGAACCGGCCCGGTTCCTGAAAAGGTTCTAGGAACTGAAGGCCCAGGTCCCTAGTTCCCATGTGTCTGAATGTGCAAAGAACCGGCCCGGTTCCTGAAAAGGTTCTAGGAACTGAAGGCCCAGGTCCCTAGTTCCCATGTGTCTGAATGTGCAAAGAACCGGCCCGGTTCCTGAAAAGGTTCTAGGAACTGAAGGCCCAGGTCCCTAGTTCCCATGTGTCTGAATGTGCAGAGAACCGGCCCGGTTCCTGAAAAGGTTCTAGGAACTGGAGGCCCAGGTCCCTGGTTCCCATGTGTCTGAATGAGCAGAGAACCGGCCCGGTTCTGAAAAGGTTCTAGGAACTGAAGGCCCAGGTCCCTAGTTCCCATGTGTCTGAATGAGCAGAGAACCGGCCCGGTTCCTGAAAAGGTTCTAGGAACTGAAGGCCCAGGTCCCTAGTTCCCATGTGTCTGAATGTGCAAAGAACCGGCCCGGTTCCTGAAAAGGTTCTAGGAACTGAAGGCCCAGGTCCCTAGTTCCCATGTGTCTGAATGTGCAAAGAACTGGCCCGGTTCCTGAAAGGTTCTAGGAACTGAAGGCCCAGGTCCCTAGTTCCCATGTGTCTGAATGTGCAAAGAACCGGCCCGGTTCCTGAAAAGGTTCTAGGAACTGAAGGCCCAGGTCCCTAGTTCCCATGTGTCTGAATGTGCAAAGAACCGGCCCAGTTCCTGAAAAGGTTCTAGGAACTGAAGGCCCAGGTCCCTAGTTCCCATGTGTCTGAATGTGCAAAGAACCGGCCCAGTTCCTGAAAAGGTTCTAGGAACTGAAGGCCCAGGTCCCTAGTTCCCATGTGTCTGAATGTGCAAAGAACCGGCCCAGTTCCTGAAAAGGTTCTAGGAACTGAAGGCCCAGGTCCCTAGTTCCCATGTGTCTGAATGTGCAAAGAACCGGCCCAGTTCCTGAAAAGGTTCTAGGAACTGAAGGCCCAGGTCCCTAGTTCCCATGTGTGTGAATGTGCAGAGAACCGGCCCGGTTCCTGAAAGATTCTAGGAACTGAAGGCCCAGGTCCCTAGTTCCCATGTGTCTGAACCAGCCACGGTTCCTGAAAAGGTTCTAGGAACTGAAGGCCCAGGTCCTAGTTCCCATGTGTCTGAATGTGCAGAGAACCGGCCCGGTTCCTGAAAAGGTTCTAGGAACTGAAGGCCCAGGTCCCTGGTTCCCATGTGTCTGAACCAGCCCGGTTCCTGAAAAGGTTCTAGGAACTGAAGGCCCAGGTCCCTAGTTCCCATGTGTCTGAATGTGCAAAGAACCGACCCGGTTCCTGAAAAGGTTCTAGGAACTTAAGGCCCAAGTCCCTAGTTCCCATGTGTCTGAATGTGCAGAGAACCGGCCCGGTTCCTGAAAAGGTTCTAGGAACTGAAGGCCCAGGTCCTTAGTTCCCATGTGTCTGAATGTGCAAAGAACCGGCCCGGTTCCTGAAAAGGTTCTAGGAACTCCAGAAGGTTCCTGCAGTCAGAAAGCGCCTCATGCCACTGAAACAGGTTCCTGTCTGCTGTTGTCATGGCGACCAGCAGAACTTCTCCAGGTGCTGCTACTCACCGACAAAGTTGATCTTGGGAGCGTTGGCCTTCTTCCCGGCGGCGGCGGTGAGGGTGCCGGTCAGCGGGCTCTTGGCGCCGCCGCTGACGATGCTGACGGGCTTCAGGTAGGGGGCGCCGAGGCCGGAGGAGCCGGAGGAGCCGGAGGACGGGCACAGCGAGCTGGAGGTGCTGGTGGCCGTGGTGGTCTTACTGGGAGCAGCCGTGGTGAAGGAGGACGTCTGGGTGATCATACTGGGCTCGGTGGAGGGGATGGGCTTCCCCCAGTTTGGTGTGCAGCTTCACCACCTGCAGAACAAGCCAATCACGTTCAGCAATTCAACACAAACCACCTGCCCAAAAACTGGGGTGTGACGAGATCTCGCACAATTAAATTTAGCAAGATTTCCCATTTAAACAAGGTCACCTGTAGGGGGCAGAACGTGTAGTCTGCCAGAAGAAGAAGCGGCGGCCTCAGTTTGTTGCTATATTCAGTTTTTCAGATGCTCTAACATTTTATTTATCCCAAAAAGCGATGAGCAACAAGTCAAACTTTTTCTGGTGGTATTGGAGACTTATGGAGACTGACATGAAAGTACGCATTTACTCTTCTCTAACCCCGTGTTCGTACCGGACACAAACAATTATTCGACGCATCAGAATTACATGTAAAGTCAATGTACAGATGTCGTTTGCTTGGGGCGGCACGCCTGACACGAATTTGCGGCGTGAAAAGCCCCAATCATGAGTCTTAATTTCAGTCAGGTGTGCTGAAGCAGGGAAATGTTGAAAACGTTCTGGACACTGGCCCAAGAGGGTCCGGATTCGGTGATCCTTATTCTAAAACGTGAAATGATCTATAGGGTATCCGAAATCCCCTCTGTAAAAAGTTTTGACTTTAATATGTCAACAAATTCAAAAGAAACGTTGGAACTGGCTTAATCCCGTGTTTAGTTTTTTTCTAGAAATGTATGCAAAATTTTGGCTATAACACACCTAATTTGCATATTTAAACATAAAATTTCAGAAAACTTGCAATACAAAAAATGACAGCCCTGATGTGAGGAATAAAGCGTAAAGTTTCATGGTGATACCGGTTAGTTACATTTTTCACCTTATTTGCCTGGAGTATCAACGCCAGCATTTCCAAATCTGACATTTTTGTTCATGACACCCACCAAACCGCAGGAGTGGAAGCAACTGACATCAACTGTAACTTCAGAATAACTGAAGTCACAGAAAAAGAAAAATGTGATGAAGACTCGTTTCACCTGGATTACATGAGTCTGGAGACCGTTTGACAGGAAATTGAAATCGGATCAAATCTGGATTAAATGTGCGGCCCTACCTTCTGGTGCTTGGCTCCTCGGATGTGAGCGGCGTAGGCGTCGGCGCCGGTGCAGGACACGTCGCACAGCTCGCAGCGGAGCTGGTTCTGGGCGTTCCGGGCCAACGAGCCTCCAGCAGAACTGCTGCTGCTGCTGCTGCTGCTCTGAGACACCTTCAGCGCCGCCTCCTTCTTCTTGTGTTTCTGACCTTCCAGGTGTTCTTTGTAAGTCTGAAACATTCACAGATGCAGGAAAACCGTTCACGGCTTAAAGAACAAACAGAGTGACCCGGCTCACATGGTGGTGGAAGCGACTGGAACACCTCACTCCATCATCGGGAAGGTGAGTGAATACTTTTGCCTATATTGTGTATGAGGAGTAGGGCTGAACGATATGGACAAAATTTCATATCTCGATATTCATGCCCAACATCTCAATATCGATACGATACGACTACGGGTTCATTGAAAACCAAGCACTTTGGTGGAAAGTGCAGTTTTGTTTGTGACTTCCAGAGCTTTATATGCAGGACAAGCGCAGGAGAAATCTATATCTTTTACATAGTTGCTTTTGCGATAATATCTTGAATGTCCATATCTCGATATATATAGGATAACGATATATCTTTCAGCCCTAATGAGGAGTAGTGCAGGGACGATGCGTTGATGTAATCAACTACGCCGATGCAAAATGTGCGTGCTGATGCATCGTCAGACCAAATCAAAGATGGCAGCACAATCTCGCAAGTGGCTCCTCTGAGTTTCCACAGTTGAGGCAGGGAAGGCACGCATTTGTTCGTAGGCTGTTACGGACGTTAGGGACGTTCAGGACGATAGAGACGTTGGGACGGTTAGGGACGTTCGGGACGATAGCCCTAACATCCCTGTTGGGGACGTTAGGGATGGCGAAACCGAAGCCTCATGACACAATATATCTATATACAATAGGGGATTATCACGCTTACCGGAAGTTCCCGGTATTTGGACACTTCCTCTTCCGGGCCATGTTAACGACAGCCGTTCCTGCTCTGTTATACTGTTTAAATCGGATAAACTCCAAACATACTTAAGTTTTCATTCCAGACTGAAGTGATACTGGATCAAAAGCTGGATCAAAGCGATCGATTCGCCGCGGTGAAGGACCGAACTTTATAATAAAACACACGTTTGTTTGTCGCCGGTGGGGCACAACACCGGCACTTCACAGCATGCTAGCATTAGCCAGCTAGCGTTTACTGATGTGCTTAACATTGTGCTTCTTAAAACACACAAACATCTGAAAATCGGGTCTGTACCCCCCCCCGTTTCCAGTGGAACAACTGGGGACTTCCAAGAAAGGAGAGGCGTTTTCAGATGCTTGTGTGTTTTCAGCCGCACAAAGTTAGGCACGTCATCAAGCTGGCTAATGCTAACCTGCTAACACGACTGCGCAGTCTGCCGGCCACAAACAAACGTGTGTTTTATTATAAAGTTCGGCCCTTCACCGCGGCGAATCGATCGCTTTGATCCAGCTTTTGATCAGTATCACTTCAGTCTAGAATGAAAACTTAAATATGTTTGGAGTTTATCCGATTTAAACAGTATAACAGAGCAGGAACGGCTGTCGTTAACATGGCCCGGAAGAGGAAGTGTCCAAAATCCGGGAACTTCCGGTAAGCGTGATAATCCCCTATTACCAGATAACTCACCGGGCTGCTGGACAATGGAGCTGAACGTCCGCACATGGCGGCCATCTTACCACAGTCAGCTCGCTCACTGACAGCATTGTGTTTTAATGATGACGTAGTTTTTAAATAACCATAACTTACTGAGTTTTCTACCGATTTTCTATCGGTCTGGTTTGTAATGAAACGTCAGAGCTGTAGGTATGAAACTACATAGTTCATGATTATAACCATGGACCATCTGCGCCCCTGCACATAATGATGCATGAGGTTGCTCCTCAAGGCTCCAAGATGTAGCGCTAGCCATATGTTTGCAAGTGTTGGGGTCCGTAACTGTGCTGCTGTGATACGGAATTTAATCTATAGATTTATATGCAGTATCCAGGTCATCCGATAGCATCAGCACACGCATAATCAATCCTGCACTCAGTTCTGTTAGGTTCTCATCTATGATGCACATCTATGATGCACGATCACTTTCACACACGGGGACATGGAGGTTTGAATTCCCCCTTACTAATGAAAATCTTCATTTAAAAACCGCATGTTGTCTTTGTCTCACATTTAAATTTGTGTCATCATCTGGAACATATAAGCGTGACGAACGTGCAAAGTAAGAAATCAGGAAGGAGGAAGCATTTTTTCACGCAGCTGCATAAACTGCCGTCAGATGATCGAATCCAACTGAACTGAAAAAGTGAATCAGATTAATCGATGCAATGAAAAATAATCAGATTAATTGCTGAAAGAATAATAGTTTATCCCAGCCCTGATGAGGGGAGGAGAGATCTGGGGGGGGGGCAGCTTCTCTCATCTTGTCCCAGGTGAGATGGTTCTGGACTCACCTGAGGACCTGCGCAGCTGATCTTGCAGACGTCGCAGTAGTGTATCTGGGGGGGCTTGGGGGGCTGCTTGGGTCGCAGCTGCTTGCTCTGGAAGGGGGGTTTCTTGGTGAAGGTGTTGCCGGTCCAGGCCGCGGTGGCCGCCACCGCCGCCGCCGCCTGCTTCTGCTGCTGCTGCTGCTGTTGGTAGTAGCTGGAGGCGGCCGAGTACACGGCTGCCTCGTAGCCCGAGTACGAAGGTCCTGCGGGGGGAAACCACACGGCTGCTCAGCACGACGGGTACCGCACGCACCGATCACGCCCGTTACCGCGGCAACCACTCACCAGAGTAGGTGACGGCGTTGGTGCTGTAGGTGGGACTCTGGGAGTACGACGGGACCACGGACGCTGCGGCGGCGACCGGCTGGACGGTGGAGCGTCACCGGGTAGATGGAGAAGGTGGACGAGGCCGGACTGGGAGCGGCCGGCTTTATCACGGTCACCTGCCGAGTCTGCTGGGTCTGCGTGTACGAGGTCACGCCCTGGGTGTCCCCGACTTAGGAGCTGAAACACAACAGATGCAATAAGGACAAAAGCCTCCATCTGGCCGGAGCCTGGGGCTGGACAATTAAGCCAATTTTCATCGTGATTTCAATTTTGCCTGTTCACGATCATAAAAACACTAAAAACGATTAATCCTGAAGGGAACATACTGGTGGAGTTACAGGAAACAAACTGCAGGGAGGATATAACGGGAATGCAGGTAGACTGAGTATTCATTTTTATTACTATTATTATCTTAATATTCTTATTTTACTCCTTTACTTGTTTCTAATTCATTTCTGAATTGTTTTTTTTTTAAGTTATATTTGAAGTTAAGTTTTGGTGGCTCAATAAACACTTTTTATAAAATCAGTGAATAATTGTTATCAATCGTGATTATAATCATTTCCATAATCGTCCAGCCCTATCGGAGCCTCCTATTGGACGATTCCTGCATGGTGATATCTTCCAGCTACAAACTATTTAACCCCGACTGATGCAGCTTCATTTCTCAAACAGCTTAAAGTTTAAAGCATTTAAAAATTAGTTACATCACCTACAACTTCAGTAGCTTAAAGACACACAACGGGACTTTTTAGCAGTTTTCTCAGTGACCCCCCTATCGGCGACTAAACTAGCAACCATCTTGTATCATACCTGCACCGTGATTCACTCCAGCCAGTAAAAGACAGTCTTATCTTGACTCTTGTTCTGTCCCTTCCTCTCTTCCTTTTCCTCTCTTCCTCCTGTAATGTTTCCTTACCGAAATGAACGGCGTTCAAAACAGCCGCGATGTTGATCCCTGGTTTACATCCGGTTGCTAGTGAGTGACGCGGTGCTGCAGCCAATAGTCGGCTGCAACGTCACGGTCGCGTCCCGGATGGGAATCTTACATAGTGCTGTTTCTGAGCCCCGGGACGCCTCTGGGCACTGACGGCTCGAAAATGCGCAAAATGAATGTTGGTGTGACATCAAAACGAGTCAGAAACACAGATTTTTAAGGTCTAAAAGTTACGTTGTGTGTCTTTAAGGACATATAAGGATGGATATTTTCTCCATATTGCTCTCCGAGTGTTAACAAGTTAACAAGACTGCATGAACTGGTTGGAACTGGTTGGAACTGGTTGGAACTGGTTGGAACTGGTTGGAATATCAGGAATCTGTCACGGTTGCTTCTTTTTTGTCAGGTCGGAGTTTTAGTGTTTCAGTAAACGAGTTTGTGTCTGATTCTGTGGAATTGCTGTGTGGAGTACCTCAGGGTTCTGTTTTAGGCCCAATTTTGTTTCTTTTGTACTTCCTTCCCTTAGGAAACATCATGAGGGAGTTTGTTGATGTTTCATACCACCTATCTGCAGATGATGTCCAGCTGCTCATTTAAGCTCTCTGAGATTCACAAACTGAACTCCTTCATGAGCTGCCGTGTGCAGATCAAACGGCTCACTGCAGGTAAACTCGGATAAAACCGAGGTGCTGGTGTTTGGCCCTGATGATGCTTTTCCTGCTATCAGCCACTATCTGGGTGATCTGAGTGCTTCATCCAGACCAAGCCTCAGAAATGTTGGTGTCTTCTTTGATAAAGAAATGTCACTAGAACATCACTGTAAGCAGCTGACGAGGAACCGTTTCTTCCAGTGAAGGAACATCTCCAATCTGAGAACGGTTGTCTCAAAGACGACCTGGAGTTGATTATTCCCGCTTTTGTTTCGTCTCGTTTAGACGATTGCAGCAGTTTAGTTTCCCGTCTGAACCAAAGCACCGATCTCGTCTGCAGCAGGTAAAACTGCAGCGAGGCTGCTGACTCGAACCACCAGCAGGACTCGTGTTATCCAGTCTTACAGTCGCTCCACTGGCTTTAGTTTCGTTTTTAATTTTGGCTCTGACTTTCAGAGCTCGGCACGGTCAGACTCCGTCTCACATCAGGGACCTTTTATGCCCCCGTGCTCCCCCTCGGAGACTGAGGTCTCTGGATCAGGATCTGGATCTGCTCATGGTCCCTCTCGGAGGCTGAGGTCTCTGGACCAGGATCTGCTCATGGTCCCTCTCTGAGGTCTCTGGACCAGGATCTGCTCATGGTCCCTCTCGGAGGCTGAGGTCTCTGGACCAGAATCTGCTCATGGTCCCTCTCGGAGGCTGAGGTCTCTGGACCAGAATCTGCTCATGGTCCCTCTCGGAGGCTGAGGTCTCTGGACCAGAATCTGCTCGTGGTCCCTCTCGGAGGTCTCTGGACCAGGATCTGCTCATGGTCCCTCTCGGAGACTGAGGTCTCTGGACCAGAATCTGCTCGTGGTCCCTCTCGGAGACTGAGGTCTCTGGACCAGAATCTGCTCGTGGTCCCTCTCGGAGAGTCTCTGGACCAGAATCTGCTCTGCATGGTCCCTCTCGGAGACTGAGGTCTCTGGACCAGAATCTGCTCGTGGTCCCTCTCGGAGGTCTCTGGACCAGGATCTGCTCATGGTCCCTCTCTGAGGTCTCTGGACCAGGATCTGCTCGTGGTCCCTCTTGGAGACTGAGGTCTCTGGACCAGGATCTGCTCGTGGTCCCTCTCTGAGGTCTCTGGACCAGGATCTGCTCGTGGTCCCTCTCGGAGGTCTCTGGACCAGGATCTGCTCGTGGTCCCTCTCTGAGGTCTCTGGACCAGGATCTGCTCGTGGTCCCTCTCTGAGGTCTCTGGACCAGGATCTGCTCGTGGTCCCTCGTACCCGGCTGTAAGACATGATGGGATGGCTGCTTCTGGCCGTCGCACCGAGGCTCTGGAACATCTCCCGTTGTCTCCGCGATTGTTGGACTCTATCGATGTTTTTAGGAGCAAACTGAAACCAGCTGTTTCTCCAAACGTTTGAACATCAGTAGTGAGACGGAC
>JALJCO010010167.1:0-51798 GCA_023101725.1 Atherinomorus stipes | reverse complement strand
AACTTTTTCTGTCTCCACGAACACTAGAAATGTCACGTACCCCCGCCTGTGGCTTGCAGCAGACGGATTAGGCGGCGCTGGACACCTGATGGGCGTGAACAGATAGTAGGGTTGGGATGGGGCAAGGGTTTAAGTAAACGACTCAAAACGGTAATGTGGGAGGAGTCGGACATCTGACCCCGCCCAGTATCTGACTCGGTCTCATCCCACTAGCTGCAGGCGGGACCTTCTTGAAAAAGTCGCTAGATTTGTCGCTAGTCACTTATTTGAAAATAAGTCGCGAAATATAGCAACAATGGCACACAGCTGTGTGTGTGTGTGTGTGTGTGTGTACTTGTTCAGCCATGAATGTGAGGACCGTTTTGCATGTTTAACAAACAAAGTGAGGACATTGTGGCCTTTCCTCACAAAAAGAGTCTAAGAAAAACCCATTTTTGAGGGTCCAGATTTGGTTTTACAGTAAGTTTTGGTTACGTCTGCTGCACATGAAGCTATCTGCTGAGCTAAAAGTCTTTGGAGGCCGTTTGCTCAGCAGATCGCTGCCGCGTGCGCCTGAGTTTTCTGCCTCTACGAGGCTCTTGAGGCGAAAAATCAACTTAACTCAGCTTTATTTATAGAGCCCTTTAAAGCAGAACTCAGTAACTTCAGCTTGGGGCTCCCCCTAGTGGCGTCCTTTCACTGTCGTGTTCAACCCCCCGTACACTCCCCACAGCACACAGACGGCTTCTCTACCTGTCTTTCCTCTATTTTGATCGCTGGATATATTTCTAAGCGTTTACTAGCTTGTTGATGCTACGTTGTTACGTTGGTAGCAGCACCACGTCTCCCTCTGCTCAAAGCAAAGACCTGTCTCTTCTAAAACGGGACGTTTTACCCGCGATTTGCGGGTAAATATGCCGTGGATTATATTTTTCTCTGGTGTTGGCGAGTAGCAGGTAAGAATACGAACTTTTATTTACTTTTTGCGGACGTGACAAGTGATTATTGAGCCTGAAGCAGTGATGCTTCACCTGGCGCCCAGGCAGCGCAAGCTACGTGAATCACTCTGGTCCAGCAAAGAGTTGGTTATGAGAGCCAGGAGCCGTGTTTAGGTGGTGTGAAGCTAAAGAAATGTTTACTTCCAATTAGCGCTGGTAGTCTGGTTCAAATCAGCGCTGGAAAGCAGCTCGGTAGATAGGGGACCTGAGTACCGTACAGCGGTTTCTGTTGTCGCAAGTTCTGCTCTGGTCGGCGCAGGCAAAGTTGTATTTAGCTGTTCTCGCAGGCCAGAGGCCCCGGCGGGAGGGGGGGGCGCATTGAATCGCTCCGTAAACACTTTGTTTAGCCCCCACGGGGATTCCGAAAAGCATTTATTGAGGTAAAAAAGTTACTGAGTTTCCCCTTTAAAACAACCACTGTTGGAACAAAGTGCTGTACACAACAAGCAGATGGTTAAAACATTTAGAAAGCAACAGAATAATTAAAAAATAAATAAAAATAAAAATAAATGTGTAAAAATAATAAAACCAATTAAAACCAGCAACTAAAACAAACCACAATCAAAACAGTCTCATGCTGTGTTGAAAGCCAAAGAATAAAAATGGGTTTTAAGACGAGTTTTAAAAATGGACAGTGACGAAAATCAAACACGTTTGCCAGTTTTTGCTTCGAGAGGCGAAAAACTCACCATGTGCGCTCAACCTGGCAGAAGATCAAGCGGCCAATCAAAACGCGCCGCAGATCACGTGATTTCAAGATGGCAGCCCTCCATCATCACGTTAGAAGACTCGGCTGATATTTTGTAAAAAGATCCAAAGACTGAAAGTGGAAAAGTTTTGAGGATGTTTTTGCTAGACTGGATTGTGTTGTTGTATTTAGTTTTTATTTATTTTGTCGTTTTATTATCGTATGCGACATACTGGACTATAGTATAATCATACCAGTTGGCAGCGGTAATGCACCTTCGTTTGCCATTAAACTGGGAAGAAGAAGTCATGTAAGAACAGATATCTGGATGGATGTTTTTGAACATACATATCATATCATACATATATCATATCATACGTATATCATACATATACATATCATATCATACATATATCATATCATATGTATATCATACATATACATATCATATCATACATATATCATATCATACACATCATACATATATCATACATATCATCATATGGACATCAACGCGGTAGGATTAGGTTTACGTAAACAGTTGTGGTGGTTAAGGTTGTGACGGAATGCATTATGTCAATGAATGTCCTCACTAAGATGGATGTAAACAATGTTTATGTGTGTTTCCAGGAGTCTTCAAACACCACAGAAGAAGAAAGATTGTGCTGAGCAGAGTGGAGAAAGCTGGAGGACCAGGAGAACACCACAGAAGAAGACTTTCACTCTGAGGATGTCTCATGTTGTAGTCTGCACGCTGAAGCAGCCTCCTGAAACGGTAGCTGCCGAAATGGGATGTCCTAGGCAACCAGAATGTCCCTTAGTGCTCCAGTCCTGTTGCCTAGCAACCGCAAACTCCACAGCTGTCTAGTAATGCATTTTTTTCCACTTGTTCCTTCAGTTTAAAAAATAATTCAACCAGGCATTTTATTGCTTTCATTTATCAGTCGTTACCTGAACATTTACCACCCTTAACTGCTCGTTAACTGCTCGTTAGCCGCCTTCGTGAACACCTGAATGTCAAACATCTATTTCTGAGGCAGACGACAACATGAGACAGCTTGAGTTTCAGGTGGAAGCTGATGATGTCATCGTCCTCTCCAGGTGAGCCGGCTCCATCTCTCATTGGTGGTGGACCAGCACCAGAAGGCGGGTTTATCCAGCAGTCGTCCAGGAACAGCCAATAGCGCCTCCCTGAGACACGACCTCACTGATTCGCTGGCGGCGGAAACGCGCTTACCGGTCCCGTCGGTCCTGAGTCCGAGACGCAGCGATGGACCGCAGCCTGCGGGAGGAGGAGCTTAGGATGTCCCTCAGCAAATCGTAACGCAGAAGCTTTAACCCAGAACCAGTCTGTGGGTCCTGGTCCTCATGAACCAGCACTACCGACCAGAACCAGTCTGTGGGTCCTGGTCCTCTGAACCAGAACTACCGACCAGAACCAGTCTGTGGGTCCTGGTCCTCCTGAACCAGAACTACAGACCAGAACCCAGTCTGTGGGTCCTGGTCCTCATGACATAAAGTTGAGAGGAAAACTAAACCAGAACCTTTCCTGTGGTTCCGACTCGTTTCTACACAAACTACCGACCAGAACCAGTCTGTGTGTCCTGGTCCTTATGACCCAGAACTACCGACCAGAACCAGTCTGTGGGTCCTCGTCCTCCTGAACCAGAACTACCGACCAGAACCAGTCTGTGGGTCCTCGTCCTCCTGAACCAGAACTACCGACCAGAACCAGTCTGTGTGTCCTGGTCCTTATGACCCAGAACTACCACTAAGGACCTGAAACCAGAATAAAGTTGAGAGGAAAACTAAACCAGAACCTTCCTGTGGTTCCGACCCGTTCACCACAAACATGAACAACTCTGATTGGACCAGCCGAGACCAACAGGCTGCCTCTGATTGGTCCAAAGAGTCACGTTATTCTCCGAGGGTCAGAACCAGACCCGGGTTCATCAGAGAACCCAGAGGCCCAGAAGAGGTTCTGACCCAGTCCTGGTCTGGTTCTGACCAGTCCTGATCCGGTTGAGTTCTAGTTTTGGAACCTCCCCCATTGACCTCCATGAGGACTGGACCGGTTCTGATCCGGTTTGATAACCTTGATAATTGTATTAACCTGTTAATGTTCAGGTTCTAGAAAATGTTTACTTGTTTTATTTTATTTATTTTATCCAGTTTTACTTTGATGTTGAATAAACAACGTTCTCACATCAGGCTGGTTCTGGTTCTTACTGATTTACCGTCAGTGAACGCAATATGGGTCAGTGAACGCACCACGGGTCAGTGAACGTATCACTGTCAGCTAACAAATCATGGTCAGTGACTGCATCTACGATTGATAAACACATTACCGTATAATGGGTCAGTGAATGCATCCCTGTCAGCGAACCCATCATGGTAACTGCACACATTAACAGTCCGTGAACACGTCATGGGTCAATGAATGCATCACCGTCAGCTGACGCATTATGGTAAGAGCACACATCAACAGTAAGTGGACATATCCAGGTCAGTGAATGCATCACAGGTCAGTTTTGTCCTGTCCAGCATGGCAGCAGCAGAATGATGATCTGGCTGCTTTATTGTGTTGAACAGATTTACTTTGCCAAGAGGAGCTTTATGAATATAAGGCTCCTCTTGATATCCTGGGTTAGAATTCAGTTATTCCTCCTTAATTATGATGAATATGATCATTTACAAGCATTAACTGTGAAATCGGAGTGATGGCGGAAGTTTAATCAGTCACATGTATGAAAAATCCCCAAATCGCCGTAACTCAGCAAGCTGAGTTCATTTAGTCATTATACAGATGGTTGAAGTTCTTCATGTATTAACGACTGGACACCAGCTGTTTATGTCGTTTCCACACATTTGTAACACCACGACTTAGTTATCTCGTTCCCACATGTTAATTATACTTCAGCAGGATTTAATAAAACGTGACCATGGATAACATCGTATGGCTGCGCCTTCGTATCAGCGGCTGTTTTACCAGATCAGTCAGGAACTGGTGCCGATAAAAGTGGAATAAAGATCCAGAAATGACATCCACACTCCAGAAGTTGATCCTGAGGGGTTTTTCATCTGTGTTACATTTCGGGCGTCTGTCCTGGAAGTTACCACGAGTGTTTTTCCTGCTGATGTGATCAGAGGCTCCGTACATACGGACTTTACCTCTGAATCATCATCCGCTGCTTTCATCTCATGAGGAGCAGCTCTGAAAAACAACATGTTTATATCTTCATCCTCCTCAAAGTGGAGTCGCAGGACGGGATTTTTACGAGAATTACGGCTGATACCATTCAATGGAAACACCTGCATATCGCAATTGTACTTTTTCGAAAATTATAAAATACCGCTTTTATTTTTCGAAAAAGTGTAATGGAAACCAGCTAATGACAAGCTAGCTTTGAAATCGACGTTTTGACGTTGGCTCGCAACGCTTGCATGATGACGTATTGATAAACAATGCACTTGATAGGCACATATTTGATATTTCTATGCAGCATACGTAACCTATATAGCAGGCTGCAGGGAAAGTTTTCAACGGGGCGGGGAGGGCGCAGGGTGAGAGAGAGAAGGTGCGCAGTGACTTGGGTCATAAGGACAACAATGCAACTTGCTTTCAGTTATTTATTTAGGCTATTTTTTTCTTTACCAGAGTACAAAAGTGACCAGGGCCGTGGCCCGGCTGCCCCCCCGGTTCCGCGGTCTATGGATGAAGCCATGTGAATGTCCAGATTGAGAATCAAAGTTCCTGTTTATGGTCTGTCAGCTTTGTTTCTTTGCTCAGAAACGGTTGAATCAGACAGCAGCTTATCATTCTACTTAGTTCATTTGCTCCGATTAGAGCACACTATCAAGCAACCCCCCCTCCTCCTTCCACCCTCCACTCCCCCCCCCTCCCCGTCTGATTGAGCTACGTTAGTGGAGCTGAGTAACTGCTGAGCAGTCAGATCTGGGTTTTCAAACAAATTGATTTAAAAGAAAACTTCTGCAGCAACACTGAGGGAGGGGGCCACAACCTTGTCATTACCTGTAAGTTTATTTATTTTCTAAATGCTGTCTTGTCTGATAAACGTAGCTCACTGTCTGAAGTGCCCATGTTGCTAGCAGTTAGCCTTAAAGGGACACTGTGTAATCGGGAGCAGCTCCCTCGTACTTTTCATGCTGCATTCGCGTGAAACCGGGCAGACCGACGACATCCGCTGCATGTAAAGTTATCACCGGCCTCTATGTGAAGACGTGGTCCGTCAGTTACAGTGACATCAGTCCACATCTGATTTGTTGTCATGGCGATGTCGTATTGTTTTCCCTGACCCATGTTTTACCGTCATTCGCTCGGCTTTATTGATTAAAATGACATCTGGTTTGTTACCAACGGCCGTCTGCCCGACTGCACGTGAACGCAGCGTCAGCGAGACGCTAGTCTCTCCCCACTGCAGCGCGGTGACTTTTCAAAGGCATTACCTCGAACTGAGCTGAAAACTCCGGTGTGTCCGGTGAGTTTCTGTGTTTTCCTGCTGTCACGCTTCTCCTGAACGCAAAAACATGGCGATACGACATGGCAGCCTCCACCGAGCCGCCCCGCTCGATGTGTAAATGAACGATACGAACGGCAAATTTAGAACTTAGAGGAGCACTTCAGTTTGTTGTTGGGAGGATTACTGATTAATGAAAAAACACTTTTGAACCAAATAATCAGTTTTTGTGAATAAAGTAACAGGAGAACTTACACATTATCCCTTTAAGCAAAGTCCGACCGCAGCTTGACCTAGATTCTCCAAATAAGGTCATAGCCAAATAAGGTGTAGCCAATAAAATGTAAGTCAACGTGGCCTCCGGGTAAAAGCTCCATATCATCACAGCCCCCACCTGTTTTACTGAGGAAGTGAGGTCTTGCGTTTCAAAACAATACTCCGCTGTAAAAAAAATGACGTTTTTTTCTTTGAAGATTTGACATATGCAGTAATGCCAACAACCTGAACTAGTTTTTACTGCTTTGTCATCACTTCTTTAAAAGGGAAGTTCAGAATTTTTGGCATAGGGCCTCATTTACAAGTGAGCCAGAATACAACTTATCACTGAAGACAGTTTCAACATATTTCATCCCGTTATTCTAGTCCCAGGAGGTTGCTGATGCTAATGCTAGTGGAAGTCAATAGGAATCTGCTAGCCTGTCATTAAAACCAATCTTATCCACTCCACAGAACATCTGAGGCAAATCAGCAAGATTATCTGTGTAAATGAAATATTAAACTAGTAAACTTGTGTTAAAAAAGTAAAACTAGCCTTGTATGACAAATTTTTCATTACATATTGAGGAACTAGTTTACCAGCTTACTACCTTTGCCAGTGTATTTCGGTTCATAGAGTCATGGTGACAGTTTTATGACAAAAGTTTGAAATCATCTTCAAAATCAGACATATCCTCATGTCTTTCAGACGTGGCCGTATTTTAGACTTTATATTTGTGTAATTAGATTCCTTCCTGCACATAGCAGCAGATGACATCACTCTGCTGCCAAATACAGAAAGTAAAACTTTGTAAAGTTTCTCAACAATAAAATGCAACGAAATACAGGTTAGTTTTATTTGTAACATTATTCTGTTAACACAGCATTTAATCTTGAAATTACACATAATTAGGGGCGTGTCTTTTTGATTGACATGCGGCAGATCGGAAGCCCGGCCTGCTGACCGGCGGCTCCTAGTTAGCTCCTTGTTTGCTCTCAGGGACCGTTCACACGGCACCGAATTACAGTAAAACCGTCAAAAAATTTAAGAAATCTGCCCTATCATTCTCACGAAACTAAGGATTAGCCTCATGAAACCGGTCATCTCTGAAACCGGGTTCCAGGGTGGAAAGGTTTGAAACCTCGACGGGTTTGTGTTCATGAGGACGGCATAACCGCGCAAACGCGTGGGGTGGGGGGACGGTGACGACAACGCGCGTTGGTCTCATTCACAAAAACAAAGTTCATTGAAAAAAATTCACAACAGCAATGGCTTCGGTGAGTGACGGTTTTCAACTGTGTAGAAAACTGCGTCCCCTAGCGTCTAACTTTTTTCGTCCATCTTTATTAACGGTCTATGGTCCACACCTGGCTTTGCTGGGAGGTGGTCCATTTTCACCTGACGGAGACGCAGAAGACCTCCTGAGGAGGTAGTTGATGAGGAATATTAATATTAAGAAAGCCTCGGAGCACCACCCGGCTTATTTGATATGTAACAGAAGCAATGAAAAGCATTAAATCTTAATTCTTAGATTGATTCAATAAAGTGATCAGTCTCATGAGTTCTTGCTTGAATTGACTTTTCATGATACATCAGAAAAACCACAAACAGTGACTAGTTAAAATAATTCAGATTCAGATTTCTTTGTCTCCTTTGGGAGGAATTTGGATTGGTTAAAAGGGCACTCAAGGCAGCTTAACAAAAACAATAAAAAAACAACACTTATGTAATCCACAATAAGACATCTAGATCAATCACAACAATAGATGTCCAAGACCCAACAGCAATAATAAATTAAAAACAGATATGTGTACAAAGGGTATTAAGACAAAAATAACAAGACATTACTCTACGACTGATAAATCAACTTTGCTCATTAATGAACTTCATGGATAGTGGAAAAAATGAATGTTTATACCTGTTATTTTTCCTCATGGGGACCCTGTACCTCCTCCCTGATTGTAATAATGTGTGTATTCCATGTGCAGAGCATGGGAACTGTCAGATAAAATATATTTAATACGGGTATTTATCATCTAGTCTACACACTACATGAGATACAGTATGTACAAGGAAATTCGTGAGCATGATTAACCAGAAATATATAGTACAGAAATGTGAGATGGTATAAAAATGAAGCTCAAATTAATTAAACCACAGTTAAAGAATGATTTCTTAATCCGACTAAACAAAGTTAAATAGGTCTGGTAAACCGTAGGTCTGGATTAATTAGTATTTATTTAGTATTATGCAATATTTTGTTGAGCAACACTTTGAGGCAATCACTACAGTCAGGTGTTTTCTGTAATGTTCAGAAAGACGTCTGCACCTGTTAACAGGTATGTTGGTCCACTGTTCATGAGCAATGTGCTCTAATTTGTCTGCGACAGTTTTGTTTTATTTTTTTTCACCACAATTCAAAAGCAATATTTTATTTCACTAAATTGTAATTTTGTACATTTTTATTTATTATTAGTTTCTAGTTTCTCATTATTTGAATGACAATTATGAATTTAGCCTTTTCTTTAATTAATTTAATAATTTTGAGGACTGTATGTACAGATTGTCTGCATATGAATAAGTTTATTGAGCATCGGATGACACTCATTTAAAAAGAGGGAAAAAACTCTTATTTTCCTCATGTGATTTTGTTTTAACTACCTTGTTCCTAAAAAATAAAGTAAAAAAAAAAAAAGAAAAAAAGGCAAATAGGCTTTTGCTGAACAAGGCCAGAGAAATGAAGAAAAGGATATTTCTGATCACCTGTTTAACTTAAATCATGAGTTGTTGTGCAGGCATAAAAGAAAATGACAAATACAAAAGGTACAAAAATAACTTACAGGTTTACATATAGTTCAAAGTCATTCCTCCATCACTCCTCCCTCAGTGATCCATTGTTCTGAACTCAGAGCATTTTCTTTTCTCATTCTCTCCTTATCTCTTCTGTTTGTTCTCCTTCCGTTCTATCAGGCTTTTTTCTGAGTTTGTCTTGATCTTCTCGGTTGTCTTGGAGAGGGATGTGGCTTCCAGCTTCTCAGCTAATGGGAAGCTGGGATGAGTTTGCTTTCATCTAATGGTCAGACACGTCTCGGATGATCATTTGACTATCAGTTAAGTCTCAGTGGTTGCAAATATCTACCTCCTTCAACGTCTTTGGAAATATCAGATTTAGACATTCATGAACATGTTTGTGAAATCTAAGTGAGACGTGTGAAAATATGGATCAATTATTTAGACATAGTGAAGTAACATGAACGTAATAGAAAATAAAAAGCACTCAGAGAGCGCAGACCTCCACCAAGCAGCTCGATTCCCTTATTTTTGTGTTGCTCTGGATCGTAGTATCCAGAATTTTCTCTGGATCTGGATCAACTTTTGAAACATTCTAGAACTCATTGAGATTCTTTCCCCCACCAAACACTTGGCCATTTGTACGGAGTTATATGGAACAATTCCAAAAAATGTGACCTATTCGGGTGATGTTGATTTAAGACTGTTTAGGCGTTGGTAAGGAGGTTTGATGTTCACCATGGAGTGTCGGTCAGAACCAGGACTCGCTTTGCAGTTAACGGTCTTTACTGGTCACTCTGGATCACAATAGCACAGTAATGCAACAAACGACAGGCTTACAAGTGACGAACTCCAGGCTAGTTAAGGTGGATGCTGGATGGAAGTGAGTGTGGTCTATAAACACAGAAATACAAAGCCATGAGAAACATTCGTTCAGAAAAATAACACATTTAAGGTATTAATTATTACTAATAAATCCCTTCCAGTTTGGACTAAACATGCATATGTGATCAAGGCTAACAGTTCCAGTAACTGGTATGTAACAGGTCAGCTAGCTTAATAGCATAAAAAGGTACATGGTGAATGAAGGAATATTTCTGAATAAGCAAATCAGCTGTTAAAGGATAAATAAATATCCTGTTCAGGCAGAAATACAACTAGTTACTTACAGTTCTTCACAGACCCACACAGTTCACCATATTCAACTGGCTACAAGTCTGTCCAACAGTCTTCTCTCCCGCTGCTCACTGTTTCACCCTGCGTGCCAACACCAAGCGCGATTTGGGCGTCATGGGCATCAGGTTTACATGCAAATTCAATGGCCGACGTGCTTCGGGGAGGTGTCGAAAACCCTGCGGCGTTTTGAGATTTTTTGAGCGTTTGACACGCGTAACGTGCGTTGCGGGCAGCAGACACCGGAGTTGGAAAATCTGAACTTTGGCGTCTTGTCACGGGGCGTTGACCAAATTGTAGAGCAACTCAATGTCATGACACAGACACACATTTTCTGAGAGGACGGTAAACACTAAGCAGCTGACAGAGGAGGATAAACTGTGATCTGTGTCCGGTCCCGGTGTCTGAACGGCGATTTGATGACCTGCTGTCCTGATTGGATGTAATAGGCTTATAATGCTGCCCCGCATCGGAACAGTGGGATGTTAAACTGGGCCGGATCAGACAGCTGAAAGTGCCTCTCGCCAGCGCGCAGCAAATGATGAAACTCATCACACTCAGAACACCTGCAATCATCTGGTGAAACCAGACAGAGCGGAGATGCCACAACATAGGGGATTATCACGCTTACCGGAAGTTGCCGGCTTTTGACACTTCCTCCTCCGGGCCATGTTAATGAGCAGCAGCCGTTCCTGTTCTGTTATACTGTTTAAATCGGATAAATCTAAACATATTTAAGTTTTCATTCTAAACTGAAGTGATACTGGATCAGAGCGATCGATTTGCCGCGGTGAAGGGCCGAACTTTATAATAAAACGTACGTTTGTTTGTCCCCGGTGGGGCACAACACCGCCACTTCACAGCATGCTAGCATTAGCCAGCTAACGTTTACTGACGTGCTTAACATTGTGCATCTTAAAACACACAAACATCTGAAAATCGGGTCTGTACCTCCCCGTTCTTATTGGAACAACTGGGGACTGCCAAGAAAGGAGATTTTTTCAGATGATTGTGTTTTCAGCCGCACAAAGTTAGGCACGTTATCGAGCTGGCTAATGCTAACACGACTGCGCAGTCTGCCGTCTACAAACAAACGTGCAGTCGCTTTAATATAAAGTTCGGTCCTTCACCGCGGCGAATCGGTCGTTTTAATCCACTTCTTCCTCAGCATCACTTCAGTCTGGAATGAAAACTTGGTATTGGCGTTTATCCGATTTACAAAGTTTAACAGAGTAGTAGCTGGCGGACTATTGCCCCCAGGTTAGCATTAGCCAGTTTGATGACGTGCCTAACTTTGTGCGGCCGAAAACACACAAGCATCTGAAAACGTCTTTTATCTTGGCAGTCCCCCAGTTGTTCCACTGGAAACGGGGAGGCACAGACCCGATTTTCAGATGTTTGTGTGTTTTAAGATGCACAATGTTAAGCACGTCAGTAAACGTTAGCTGGCCAATGCTAGCATGCTGCGGTCTCCCGGTGTTGTGCCCCACCGGGTACAAACAACGTACGTTTCATTATAAAGTTCGGCCCTTCACCGCGGCAAATCGATCGCTTTGATCCAGTATCACTTTAGTTTAGAATGAAACTTTAAATATGTTTGGAGTTTATCCGATTTTAAACAGCATAACAGAGCAGGAACGGCTGTCGTTAACATGGCCCGGAAGAGGAAGTGCCAAATGTTTCAACTTCCGGAAACCGGAACGCGGAAGCGTGATAATCTCCTATTCCCTAACTTTATTTATTTATCACATAAAGCCGAGCCGCTCTCTTCCTTGCATCTGTCATGTTGCACACAGACCGGTGACAGGAAAAAGAGAAAGGAAGGGCTCCTCCCCAGGCGCATCAAGCGCGCTCTTGGCTGGACATCTCCCGCCGTGCGTCGCTCACCCCCCACACTGGAAATCAGCGTCTGACTTTTTAGTGACCAAGCGTCCAACTTTGGGCGTCAGGCGCGGTTTTGACGCCAAAATTGCGTTTGGCGTGTACGCAGGGTCATGCATCCTGGCATCACGTGCCCAGTAGCGCAGCTGCACACTTCTGCCACAAGGGGGCACTCACTCCTCATCAACAGCCTTTCCAACATGGCCGATCTCACAATAATAAAGAATCCTTCAAAACATTCTTGCAACATTCCAGAAGGTGATCTGGATCACCACCAACATTTAATGGGTTCATCCTTGCACTGAGGCACACAGCTGGTAAAAATTTCCATCCAGAACTTTTTCCCTAAAGGTACAGACAGACAGACAAACCAACGCTGTTCCTAAAACATTACCTGCTTGGCGGAGGTAATAACGTGAACATATGTCACAGCTGACGGTCCCGTCACCATGTCACCCTGCCTCCGGGTGATCATGCACCCTGGCTACTTGTCTAAGGTGATATGCCTTTGGCTGAATGGTCAGTACGGATGACTCGTACCTGGGAATCTGGGGATCAAATCCTGCTTGGCCCTCCTTTTGTCTTCCCATTAATGATGTTTACTTTCCTTAGTTTTACTATAAATAATTTCACATTGGCCTCGTTGCTTGTAGAAAACTGAAACTCGCTCAACAGTAAGATGATACACATCTCATTTTATTTTATTGTCACATAATGCGACACAAACAAGTTTACTCTGGAACTGATGCATGAAGGAGACGACCTGGAACTAACAAAAGACTGACCTGGACACTTTTAGCTCTGGAACCTCCTGACACACACTTCCCTTCTGCACCGAGTGTGTGTGTGTGTGTGCTCTGGTAACTAGCAGCTATAGCCTCTGTCCAGAGCAGACACACAAACAACATTTACTCCACTTTATCAGTTATCCTGCAAGAAAACACAGAACAGGAACTTTGCAAAAGTCACCGAAGGAAGGAAGGAGGTGGGAGGGCAACCACCCAGGCGGGGGGCAGGTCTCTGAAAGACGCAGATGTGGAGATGTTGACCTATTGGTCAAACGCAGAATCTTTACTGATCCAAGGCTGGGACCTCGCACACCCAGAGTCCCTGAATGGTCCCAAGTCCACCGCAGCATGACCCAACACAATGAACTCGGGTTTCATCATGTAGCTTCAGAAAGGTCTGAGCCGGCCAGTCCTGGACCCCACACCAACAGTCCAACAGGACCAGTCCAGGATAAAGGCAGGTCTACCTGGCATAGAGGTAGCTTTGAGGTGGACCATCATAGGAAACCACCATGGGATCTAATCCCGACTTCCTAAGGACCGGCTCTATAACGGCTCTTCTACAGAAACTCAAACCCCAGCCTGATGGTTTACCTCCTAAAGAACTAAGAACTGGTGAAGACCAGGCTGAGAGACCGCAGCAGGATCTTCTGCAGTTGGACAGTACTGACCCAGAGGTCTGATACTGGTCCAGGCCACGCCCAGTAAGGGTTTCCTTACCATCACCAAGCTGATCCCTGTTCGAGGTCTCCTAGACCCTCACAGGAAACCTGATGGTCCGTCTTCCATCTTGGCTCTGCCTCAGACTGCTAGGGCTACCAGGGCTACCTGATCCAGGTTCCACGTTTTAGGGGGTCAACCTGATCCAGGTACCAGGTTTTAGGGGGGCAACCTGTTTCAGGTTCCAGGTCTTCCAGGACGTGTGGGAACCTTAATCTTCCCCAGTAGATACAACTCTGCAGACTGAACCTTTAAGGTTGGGACTGCTGGTCCTCCTGCTGGTCTTCCTGCTGGTCTTCTTGCTGGTCCTTCTGCTGGTCCTCCTGCTGGTCTTCTTGCTGGTTTTCCTGCTGGTCTTCTTGCTGGCCTTCCTGCTGGTCTTTTTGCTGGTCCTCCTGCTGGTCTTCTAGCTGGTCCTCCTGCTGGTCTTTTTGCTTGTCCTCCTTCTGGTCTTCTTGTTGGTCTTTCTGCTGGTCTTCCTGCTGGTCTTCTTGCTGGTCTTCTAGTTAGTCCTCCTGCTGGTTTTCCTGCTGGTCTTCTTGCTGGTCTTCTTGCCGGCTTTCCTGCAGGTCCTCCTGCTGGTCCTCCTGCTGGTCTTTTTGCTGGTCCCTCCTGCTGGTCTTCTTGCCCCCCTCTCCCCTTTTTCCCCTTCCCTTCCCTCCCCCTTTCCCCTCTCCCTTTCCTTTCCCCTCTCCTCCCTTCCTTTCCCCTCTTTCTCCCCCTCCTTTCCTTCTTCCTCCTTCTTCCTCCTCTTCTCCTCTTCCTCTCTCTCTTTTCTCCTCTTCTTCCTCTTCTTTTACTTCCTCCTTTTCCCTCCCTTGGTCTTCTAGCAGGTCCTCCTGCTGGTCTTCTTGCTGGTCTTTCTGCTGGTCTTCTTGCCGGGCCGGCCCCCCCCCCCCCCCCCCTCCTCTCCTCCTCTCTTCTTCTTCCTCCTCTCTTCCTCCCCTTCTTCTTCCTCCTCTCCTTTCTTCTTCTTCCTCTTCTTCTTCTTCCTCCTCTTCCTCCTCTTCCTCCTCTTCTTCTTCTTCTTCTTCTTCTTCCTCTTCTTCTTCTTCCTCCTCTTTCTTTTACTTCCTCCTTCTTCCTCCTCTTCCTCCTCTTCTTCCTCTTCCTCTCTTCCTCCTCTATCTCCTTCTTCATCCTCTTCTTTCTCCTCTTCTACTTCCTCCTCTTCTTTTCTCTTCTTCTTCTTCTTCCTCCCTTTCCTCTTCTTCCTCTTCTTCTTCTTCTTCTTCTTCCTCCTCTTCTTTTCTTCCTCCCTCTTCTTCCCTCCCCCTCTTCTTCCTCTTCCATCTCTTCCTCCTCTGCCTCTTCTTCATCCCTCCTTTCTTCCTCTTCTTTTACTTCCTCCTCTTCTTCTTCTTCCTCCTTCTTTTCTTCTTCTTTTCTTCCTCCTCTTCTTCTTCTTCTTTTCTTTCTCCTCTTTCCTCCTCTTATTCTTCTTCCTCCTTCTTTTCTTCTTCTTCTTCTTCCTCCTTCTTTTCTTCTTCTTCTTCTTCTTTTCTTCCTCCTCTTCTTCTTCTTCTCCTCTTCTTCCTCTTCTTTTCTTCCTCCTCTTCTCCTCTTCTTCCTCTTCTTTCTCTTCTTCCTCCTCCTCTTCTTCTTCTTCTTTCTCTTCTTCTTTCTTCTTCCTCCCTTTCCTCCTCTTCCTCTTCTTCTTCTTCTTCTTCCTCTCCTCTTTCTCCTTCTTCTTCTTCCTCCTCTTCCCCTCTTCTCCCCCTCTCTTCTCCTCCTCTCTCTTCTTCTTCTTCCTCTTCTCTTCTTCCTCCTTCTTCTTTTCTTCCCCTTCTTCCCTCCTCTTCCTCCTCTTCTTCTTTCTTCTCTTCTCCTCTTCTTCTTCTTCCCCTCTTCTTTTCTTCCCCTCTTCCCCTCTTCCCCTCTTCCTCTCTTCCTCCTCTTCTCCTTCTTCTCCTCTTCTTTCTTTTCTTCTCTTCCCCTCTTCTTTCTTTCTCTTTTCTCCCTTTCTTCCTGCTGGTCCTCCAGCTGGTCTTCTTGCTTGTCCTCCTGCTGGTCTTCTTGTTGGTCCTCCTGCTGGTCTTCCTGCCTTTTTTTTTTTTTGGTCTTCCTCCTCGGTCTTCTTGCTGGTCCTCCTGCTGCTCTTCTTGTTGGTCCTGCTGCTTGTCCTCCTGCTGGTCTTCTTACTGGTCTTCCTGCTGGTCTTCTTGCTGGTCCTCCTGCTGGTCTTTTAGCTGGTCCTCCCTTCCTCTTCCATCTCTTCCTCCTCTGTCTTCCTCTGTCATCCTCTGTCTTCCTCTGTCTTTACTGTCCTCCTTCTTTCCTCCTCTGTCTTCCTCTGTCCTCCTCTGTCCTCCTCTGTCTTCTTCTGTCCTTCTGGTGTTCTTCTGTCTTCTTACTGTCTTTTCTGTCCTCCTCTGTCTTCTTCTGTCTTTTCTGTTCTCCTCTTTCCTCCTCCCTTTGTATTCTTCTTCCCCCTCTTCTTCTTCTTCCCCCTTCTGGTCTTCTTGCTGGTCTTCTTACTGGTCCTCCTTCTGGTCCCTCTTACTCTCCCCCCCCTTCTCTTTCCTTCCCTTCTTTTTTTTTCTTTCTTTTTTTTCCTTCTTTCCTTTTTTTTCCCTTTTTTTTTTTTTTCTCCTCCTGCTGGTCTTCCTGCTGGTCCATCTGCTGGTCTTCTTGCTGGGTCATCCTGCTGGTCTTCCTACTGGTCTTTTGCTGGTCCTCCTTCTGGTCTCCTTGTTGGTCTCTCTCCCCCTCTTCTTCTTTTCTTTTTCTTTTTTTTCCTCTCCTGCTGGTCTTCCTGCTGGTCTTCCTGCTGGTCTTCTAGCTGGTCCTCCTGCTGGTCTTCTTGCTGGTCTTTCTGCTGGTCTTCTTGCTGGTCTTCCTGCCGGCTTTCCTGCCGGTCTTCCTGCTGGTCTTCTTGCCGGTCTTCTTGCCGGTCTTCCTGCTGGTTCTCCAGCTGGTCTTCTTGCTTGACCTCCTGCTGGTCTTCTTGCTGGTCCTCCTGCTGGTCTTCCTCCCGGTCTTCTTGCTGGTCCTCCTGCTGCTCTTCTTACTGGTCTTCCTGCTGGTCTTCTTCTGGTCCTCCCCTGCTGGTCCTCCTGCTGGTCTTCTTGCTGGTCTTCTGCTGGTCTTCTTACTGGTCTTCCTGCTGGTCTTCTTGCTGGTCCTCCTGCTGGTCTTTTAGCTGGTCCTCCTTCTGGTCCTCCTGCTGGTCTTCCTGCTGGTCCATCTGCTGGTCCTCCTGCTGGTCTCCTTGCTGGTCATCCTGCTGGTCTTTCTGCTGGTCTTCTAGCTGGTCCTCCTGCTGGTCTTTCTGCTGGTCTTCTTGCTGGTCTTCCTGCCGGCTTTCCTGCTGGTCTTCCTGCTAGTCTTCTTACTGGTCTTCTTGCTGGTCCTCCTGCTGGTCTTTTAGCTGGTCCTCCTTCTGGTCCTCCTGCTGGTCTTCCTGCTGGTCCATCTGCTGGTCCTCCTGCTGGTCTTCTTGCTGGTCATCCTGCTGGTCTTCCTGCTGGTCTTTTAGCTGGTCCTCCTGCTGGTCTTCTTACTGGTCTTCTTGCTGGTCCTCCTGCTGGTCTTTTAGCTGGTCCTCCTTCTGGTCCTCCTGCTGGTCTTCCTGCTGGTCCATCTGCTGGTCCTCCTGCTGGTCTTCTTGCTGGTCATCCCTCGGTCTTCCTGCTGTCTTTCAGCTGGTCCTCCTGCTGGTCTTCTGCTGGTCCTCCTTCTGGTGTTCTTGCTGGTCTTGTTGCTGGTCCTCCTGCTGGTCTTCTTGCTGGTCTTGTTGCTGGTTCTCCTGCTTGTCCTCCTGCTGGTATTCTTGCTGGTCCTCCTTCTGGTGTTCTTGCTGGTCTTCTTACTGGTCCTCCTCCTGGTCTTCTGGTTCTTGCTGGTCTTCTTACTGGTCTTGTTGCTGGTCCTCCTGCTGGTCTTCTTGCTGGTCATCCTGCTGGTCTTCCTACTGGTCTTTTAGCTGGTCCTCCTTCTGGTCGTCCTGCTGGTCTTCCTGCTGGTCTTTCTGCTGGTCTTCTAGCTGGTCCCCTGCTGGTCTTCTTGCTGGTCTTTCTGCTGGTCTTCTTGCTGGTCTTCCTGCCGGCTTTCCTGCCGGTCTTCCTGCTGATCTTCTTGCCGGTCTTCTTGCCGGTCTTCCTGCTGGTTCTCAGCTGGTCTTCTTGCTTGACCTCCTGCTGGTCCTCCTGCTGGTCTTCCTCCCGGTCTTCTTGCTGGTCCTCCTGCTGCTCTTCTTACTGGTCTTCCTGCTGGTCTTCTTGCTGGTCCTCCTGCTGGTCTTTTAGCTGGTCCTCCTTCTGGTCCTCCTGCTGGTCCTCCTGCTGGTCTTCTTGCTGGTCTTCTTACTGGTCTTCCTGCTGGTCTTCTTGCTGGTCTTCCTGCTGGTCTTTTAGCTGGTCCTCCTTCTGGTCCTCCTGCTGGTCCTCCTGCTGGTCCATCTGCTGGTCCTCCTGCTGATCTCCTTGCTGGTCATCCTGCTGGTCTTTCTGCTGGTCTTCTAGCTGGTCCTCCTGCTGGTCTTTCTGCTGGTCTTCTTGCTAGTCTTCCTGCCAGCTTTCCTGACAGTCTTCCTGCCGGTCTTCCTGCTGGTTCTCCAGCTGGTCTTCTTGCTTGTCCTCCTGCTGGTCTTCTTGCTGGTCCTCCTGCTGGTCTTCCTGCCGGTCCTCCTGCTGGTCTTCCTCCCGGTCTTCTTGCTGGTCCTCCTGCTGCTCTTTCTGTTGGTCCTCCTGCTGGTCTTCTTACTGGTCTTCCTGCTGGTCTTCTTGCTGGTCCTCCTGCTGGTCTTTTAGCTGGTCCTCCTGCTGGTCCTCCTGCTGGTCTTCCTGCTGATCTTCTTACTGGTCTTCTTGCTGGTCCTCCTGCTGGTCTTTTAGCTGGTCCTCCTTCTGGTCCTCCTGCTGGTCTTCCTGCTGGTCCATCTGCTGGTCCTCCTGCTGGTCTTCCTGCTGGTCATCCTGCTGGTCTTCCTGCTGGTCTTTTAGCTGGTCCTCCTTCTTGTCCTCCTGCTGGTCTTCCTGCTGGTCCTCCTGCTGGTCCTCCTGCTGGTCTTCTTGCTGGTCCTCCTTCTGGTGTTCTTGCTGGTCTTCTTACTGGTCTTGTTGCTGGTCCTCCTGCTGGTCTTCTTGCTGGTCTTGTTGCTGGTTCTCCTGCTTGTCCTCCTGCTGGTATTCTTGCTGGTCCTCCTGCTGGTCTTCTTGCTGGTCCTCCTTCTGGTGTTCTTGCTGGTCTTCTTACTGGTCCTCCTTCTGGTGTTCTCGCTGGTCTTCTTACTGGTCTTGTTGCTGGTCCTCCTGCTGGTCTTCTTGCTGGTCCTCCTTCTGGTGTTCTTGCTGGTCTTCTTACTGGTCTTGTTGCTGGTCCTCCTGCTGGTCTTCTTGCTGGTCTTGTTGCTGGTTCTCCTGCTTGTCCTCCTGCTGGTATTCTTGCTGGTTCTCCTGCTTGTCCTCCGACCGGTCTTCCTGCCGGTCCTCCTGCTGGTCCTCCTGCTGGTCCTCCTGCTGGTCGTCCATGGACTTGGTCTCTGCTGCTTTACCGTCCGGACCTCTACAAACCAGGCGTGTCATTTCTTATTTATAAATGTTGCGTACGCACGAAACGGGGCCTGACACTGGTGTACGCCAGTTATGATTTATAAAAAGCAAACTTTATGGGAAAATGTGCGTCTCTCACGTTAACACTGACCCATGCGTACACTGGTTCTGGCGGTTCTAAACTGGCGACATAGATGGTGAGGTGGGGAACTGAAACCACACAGCATCATGATTCCTGTGGTGGCAGCGCAGGGTCCTGTCACTTGTTTCTGAGTGATAATGTGCCCTGGCTGTCAGACTGTAGACGTCAAACTTTGGCTAACTGCTTAGCGTATGACTTTTAAAACAGAGAATGGAGATGAAGCTCTGTCCAGTCTGTCCTTATGTCCTGCCACACTCAAACATTTAAAGTATAAGTCTCTTTTTTTTAAACCTGGACCTTATTTCTAGGAGTATATACGTGCATTTACTCACCGGTAAAGTTTCTGCATCACTCGGAAGATATTACACTGAGTCGCCCTTCGGTGTTCCTCCAGTAAAATGGGAGATAAGGGGCAGTCTCTATATAAGACATTATCTGCAGCAAAACTCCTTGATTTTCGCCAATACTTTAACTAGAACGAACAAATGAGTACTATTGTCCTGCGAGTTCAGATTTAGCTTTCCGTTAGTTATCAGGGTGTTCTACACACTTTTCGGGCCGCGCGTTCACGATGCGTCCTTCTGTAGTACAGCTGAGAAGAGCAGCTCGCTGCCCAGACAACAACAAAAACAATTTGCGAAACTCTGAACTCACAGGACAATAGCACTCATTCATTCATTCATTCTACTTAAAGCATTGATGAAATGATGCTGCAGATAATGTCTGATATAGTGACTGCCCCGTCTGTGCCATGACACTGGACGTTTACCGAAGGGCGACTCAGCGTAACATCTTCCAAAAGACTCTTTACCGGTGAGTAAATGCACATATATCCTCCTAGAAATAAGGTCCTGGTTAAAAAAAAAAAAAAAAAAAACTTATACTTTAATTCCCCCTGAACATCAAATTTTATCCATAGATTGACATAGGATTCAAACCAGCAGCATTATTTATGCTGCAGGTGAGCTGAAACTATAAGAACCTTTCAAATAAATAAAATGGCCTGTAAGCAAACTTGTATGTTAAATCAACATTAAAGTTTTCTCACTATCACATTCCTCTACCTAGTGATCAACAAGGTGACATATTTACCACATGAACACACAGATTGTGACGAGGTTTGCAGCCACCAGACTGATGATGTAAGCATATTAATACCGAGGACACTCGTGCGTAATGCTGCGCATGGATGCATTGGTGCTGCTGGAGGACCAACAGATGGGAACATTTAGAAGGGAACGCGTTTTCAGGGATTCACCAGGATTCCTGGCCCAATGATGATGATGATGATGATGATGATGATGACTGGCTAATAGGCAAATCTACTTTTTCAGCGGTTTTGTCTATGAACTGGACTCAGATAGACCGCCCGGCTAAACCGTGCCCACCCCGATACATCAGCAGCTTCTGACAGCGCGCTCTGTGTTGGAGCCATCGGCCTCACCAAAGACCGGCGGAGGTGTTAAGATGCATGCAAGGGAGGGGGGGGGGGGACGGACGACTCCTATCACCACCACAACAACCTGCTGCTACTCAGCAGACTTTCCTTCATCTATGATTCATGTGACGCCTAAATATAATGATTTTGTGAGGCTCCACCTCACCATCAAGCACCTCCACTTCACTCTGCTAAATTGTGTTTTATTGTGTTTTTGATCGCCACGATTCAGCTTTAAATGCCTCAGATCAGCTGCTCATTTATATGCAGAAACATCCATGAGGTGCTTTGCATTGACCATTTATGGTAGAAAGTGTGTATGTAGGGGGCGGAATATGAGCCAAATTCACCCGCGCAAACTTCCAGGAAGAGTGTGATTTATAAAGGGGAAATTGCTTGAATCTGTGCGTACGCACGGTTTTATAAATCTAAATATTTTTTGGTGTATGCAAACTTTTGGACATACACTTTTAGTAAAGATCCTCCGCACCGTTTTATAAATGAGGCTCCAGATGTCCTGATGAGGTCGACCTGGAGTCAGAGATCCTGTCAGTTGGACCTCAGCTGGTTCTGGTTCAGTTCTGTTAAGTATCTGTGGGCCCGTCCTGTATCTGGTCCTGGTCTTGTCCGAATCAGGATCCAGAGGCCCCTCCCTCTCTGAAGGAGTGAAGGAGAGCGAGCCGTGTTTGTTTATGGAGGTCAGATGTCTCTCTTCCACTCAGCTGCCTGCTCTATTTTTACAACCCCCCCCCATGCGTCCTCTGGACCTGCTGGAACCTCACTTCCTCACTTCAGTGGCGAGCCTTCAGACCTGCAGCACCGAGCCTCAGGTCCCATCGCCTGGATCTGGATCAGCTTGTTGTGGGTCGGGGCCAGCTGTGTACCAGGTCAGTGGTTCAGGTTTTACCAGAACTCTGTGATCCACTACGAACACCTGAGAGGACTTTCCAGGTTCCCGCTGCAGTGAGGCAGACAGCTTGAGGTCTGCAGGTCCTTTACCCCGTCATCAAGACCAGACCTGAGACCAGGGACGTCCTCCTGATCTGAGACGTGTCTGCATCTGGATCTGTGTCAGTCATCAAGACCAGAACTGAGGAATCTTCCACAGATCAGTTCAGTTAGGAGACAAACCTGAACCTGGATCAGTCTGGGTCAGAGAGGTCTAGGCCCAGCAGGCTTATCGCCATGGTAACGGATGCTGATAAGAGATTCCTGTATAAGAATGTAGCTGATAATTCTGATACTCACAGTTATGCAACCAGACATGTTATCAGAGGAACTTTCACACGACCCAGATCAAACGGATGAAATTAGATATATTATGTACAGACATGTGCAAGAATGGAATAAATTACCAGAAAACACTCAAGAAAATACTAAAAACATTTTTAGGAAGTAGGTCAAAAGATATCCATGCACAGTAGAGATTTAATATAGACAACTGGAGGTTTGAGTACTACCAAAAACTACTTTTTGCAACAGTCCTGATCCAGGTCCGCTTCTTTAAGTTCAAATCTAAATCCGGTCTCTGAGTCAGAACCAGTCCAGTTCTGATTCCTAATCAGTCTGAATCCTCTAAGAGAAGCTTACTATCTTCTCCTCCAGTCATCTCCAGGACCAGGTCTCTAGGACCAGTTCTCCAGGACCAAGTCTCCAGGATCCTTGAAGGACTTTCCAGATGTTCTTCAGATGTTTCTGGGTTCTTGTAAAACTTGTCTGGTTCTGGGACTGGACTGGAACTGATCTGGTTCTGGGACTAGAATGGAATTGGTCTAGTACTGGGACTGGACTGGAACTGGTCTGGTTTTGGAACTGGAGATGAACTGGTATGGTACTTGGATTGGAGTAAAATTTGTCTGGTTCTGGGACTGGACTGGAACTGATCTGGTTCTGGGACTAGAATGGAATTGGTCTAGTACTGGGACTGGACTGGAACTGGTCTGGTTCTGGGACTGCAGTAAAACTGGTCTGGTGCTGAGATTGGACTGGAACTGGTCTGCTGTTGGGACTGGACTGGAACTGCACTGGTTCTGGGACTGGAGATGATCTGGTATGGTTCTTGGATTGGAGTAAAACTTGTCTGGTACTGGGACTGGACTGGTACTGGTCTGCTACTGGGACTTGAGTTGAACTTGTCTGGTACTGGGACTGGACTCGAACTTGTCTGCTTTTACTGGGACTGGACTGGAACTGCTCTAGTTCTGGGACTGGACTGGAAATGGTCTAGTTCTGGGACTGGAGATGAAGTGGTATGGTTCTGTGACTGGAGATGAACTGGTCTGGTTCTGGAACTGGACTGGACCTGGCGTGGTTCTGGGACTGGAGATGAACTGGTCTGGTTCTTGGACTGGAATGGAACTGGCCTAGTTCTGGGACTGGACTGGAAATGAGGCAAAAAGCAGAAAATGTTCAAAGAAAAACTTGAAAGACCTTCACAAAGCCAAAGAACTGTTGATCCAGACCAGTTTAGAAGATCACAACAAAGTCTACATGAAGATCAGAAAACTTTATGGTCCAGCAGCAGGTAGTACACATGGACAAGAGGTAGTACACATAGTACAAGTACCACAGTAGAACACATATTGGAGTAAAAGAATAAAAGAGGTCTGGACCAGGGCTCTGGACCAGGTTTCTTGGTTGTTCTTGTTAGAAATAGTGACCAAGTAATCAGCTGCAAGGTGTGAACCTGGACCAGGATTCTGGACCAGGACTCTGGATAAGGACTCTGGACCATCCAACCACACATCCTCCTTTGCCTTGATTTGGTTCTCTGTGTTCTGCTGCAGGTTCCACCGTCAGAACTCAGAAGAACCAGAAAGCGGCCTTCAGTTGTTGGTCTGTGACCAAAAACTGGCTCTGATCTTGTCCAGCATCTGTTCGTAGAACATCGTCCCTCCGGTGGGGGGACGGGAAGTAAGACAACTATGGAAAGTAGTGGTGGACCATGAAGTCTAGGAAATTCTCTGTAAAACCTAAAGCGATCTAGGTGGAACAGGAGGTGGTTTTGACATCCCTCAACCGCTAAGAGATCTGCAGATTATCCACGTGACAACCGAAGAGACAGAACAGTCGTGAAGACCAGACCAGGTGGACAGCAGCAAACCAGGAGGAGACATGAGGATTCAGTCATCCACCACCCTGAGTACCATCGCCGTCCAGACCGGCCGGTCTCAGATCATCGTCTCTGTCCTGAAGGTGAGATAAAGGTCTCAGGTCCTCGTCTCCGTCCTGAAGGTGAGATAAAGGTCTCAGATCCCCATCTCCGTCCTGAAAGTGAGATGAAGGTCTCGGGTCCTCGTATCCGTCATGAAGGTGAGGTGAAGTCTCAGATCCTCGTATCCGTCATGAAGGTGAGGTGAAGGTCTCGGGTCCTCGTATCCGTCATAAAGGTTAGGTGAAGTCTCAGATCCTCGTCTCCGTCCTGAAGGTGAGGTGAAGGTCTCGGGTCCTCGTCTCCGTCATGAAGGTGAGGTGAAGTCTCAGATCCTCATCTCCGTCCTGAAGGTGAGGTGAAGGTCTCAGGTCCTCGTCGCCGTCCTGAAGGTGAGGTGAAGTCTCAGGTCCTTGTCTCCATCCTGAATATGATGAGATGAAGGTCTCAGACCATTGTCTCCATTCTGAAGGTGAGATTAAGGTCTCAGGTCCTCGTCTCCGTCCTTAAGACGATATGAAGGTTTCAGACTGTCGTCTACATCCTGAATGTGAGGTGAAGGTCTCAGACAGTGATCTCCATACTGAAGGTGAGATTAAGGTCTTGGATCCTTGTCTCTGTCCTGAAGATGAGGTGAAGGTCTCGGATCCTTGTCTCCATCTTGAAGGTGAGATGAGGGTCTTGGATCGTTGTCTCCGTCCTGAAGGTGGGAGCAGAGATGATGACAGATGCAGCTCATGGCAGCGCGCCTGGTTCACCAGCAGATGTTCGGTGCTGGATAACATGTTGACATCGGCTGCCTGGTGTTGGACCTTCTCCTGTGGTGGCTCAGATGTTTGATGGACACACGTCCAACCAAGCTGAGTTTAATGTTTCTGTCCCCTTCAGGGTTCATCTGATTTTACTTGTTCAACTTTCAGAGATATAAAATTCTGAAAAGATAAAATAGCTTTCACTTAGATGTTGAGGACAGTCAAGCAGCGCTATGGGGGCTGAGCGAAGTGTGACTGCAACTATGTTTATAACAACGTTGCTAGGCAACACTAAGGGGACTGAGCGGAGCGTGAATACTGCTACATTCATAACAACGTTGACAGGCAACGCTAGGAGGCCCAGCGGAGCGTGACCACAGTTATGATTATAACGTTGCTAGGCAACATTACGGGGGCTGAGTGGAGTTTGACCACAGCTACGTTTATAACAACGTTTGGCCATAGTTATTGATAAGTTGATTATAAAAGCCCTTTGTTCTGTCTGCTTATCATATTCTAGAAATCCTTAAAGGAGTGATGACATAGCAGTTAAAAACTAGTTTATGTTGTTGGCATTACTTTATATGTAAATACTCCAAAGAAAAAAACGGCATTTTTTACAGCGGAGTATTGTTTTGAAACGCCAGACCTCACTTCCTCAGTAATACAGTTAGGTCCGGTGATGATATGGAGCTTTACCCGGAGACCACGTTGACTTCATTTTGATTGGCTACACCTTATTTGGCTATGACCTTATTTGGAGAATCTAGGTCAAGCTGCGGTCGGAGTTTGCTAAAGGCTAACTGCTAGCAACATGGGCACTTCAGACAGTGTGAGCAACGTTTATCAGACAAGACAGCATTTAGAAAATAAATAAACTTACAGGTAATGACAAGGTTGTGGCCCCCTCCCTCAGTGTTCCTGCAGAAGTTTGCTTTTAAATCCATTTGTTTGAAAATCCAGACCTGACTGCACAGAAGTTACTACTAGCTCCATACACGCAGCTGAATCAGACAGGTGGGGGGGGGGGGGGGGGGGACGGTGCATAAACCGTTAGGAGAGGGGGGGGGGGGGGGGGCGCTGTTTACTTGATAGTGTGCTCTTATTGGAGCAATTAAATTACGTAGAATGATAGAATTACGTAGAATGATGGAACTACGTAGAATGATGGAACTACGTAGAATGATAGAACTACGTAGAATGATAAGCTGCTGTCTGATTCAACTGTTTCTGAGCAGAGAGACAAAGCTGACAGACCATAAACAGGAACTTTGATTCTCACTCTGACATTCACATGGCCTCATCAGTGCACAACAGATCATATTATACACCCAAAACCCCAGAAAAGTGAAATTTGATGTCATGGCACCTTTAAACCAAATACTGTATCTAAATAAAAAGTAAAAGAACAAAAACAAAAGAAGAAACAACCCCTTTCCAATATTTTTTGCATCCTGAAGCTGGACACATTTTCCAAAATGAACATTTCCTGTTTCAGGACCAGCAGAGCAACTTCACCCACTTTTCTGGAAAAATGTTTAACTGGGGAAGTTTTGAGTGAAGTTTGATCTGTTTGTTTCTGAAAGCTCGAACTTTTGATGAACTGAGTTTATGACTGCAGCTGCAGGAAACTGGACTTGGTTCTGTTCTCTGAGGCAGAACCAAGTGCAGTAAACTGGTCTTATTTATAACTGACCGTGTCAGCCCAGTTTAGCCAGCGGGCGGTCCATGTGGAGGTCAATCAGACCTCTGTTGTTGTCCATGTGCTGCTTCCTGTTATAGCTGGGCGCAGCTGTGCATGGAGGTGTGTGTGTGTGTGTGGGTGTGCGCGCGCATGTGCTAACATGGATCACTCACCTTCTGTCTTTTTTTGGTCAACATGCCAGAGATACCGTATCACCCAGAGGAATGCTGCAACACACACGTGCACACCCATGCACACACACACACACACATGTTTGTTTTTCTATCCCCGTGGGGTACATCCATTGACATAATGCATTCCCTAGCCCCTTACCCTAAACCTAACGCCCATAACTGATTGCCTAAACCTAACCCTTGTCCTAATCCTAACCAAAACCTAATTGTAACTTAATCTCTAAAACCTAATCTTGACCCTCAAAATGGGGTTCGTACCCATGGGGACCGGAAAAAAGTCCCCACGAGGACAAGACGTCCCCATGGTGATAGTAAAAGTCCAAAACATGGACTTTTACTATCTCTCACACACACACACATATCAGCTGTTGTCATGGTGACCATGGTCACTTTTCGGGGGGGGGGGCTGCAGGTTTTCCAGGTCTCCTGGTGGATCAGGATCAGGGGGGCAGCAAGTTTTCATGTCTCCAGCAGGGGGACCACTCGGGTCCAGCAGGTCTTCAGGGGTTTAGTGCCATTAAAGCAGCCACGACCGTCTTCACCTCTGACCCCACTCCCAGAGCAAAAACCAGATCCCCAGACCAGAGAAAAACCTGCAGAGGAGACCGCTCCAGCTGGTAATAACCACATGACTGGACGCCACCTGTTACTGACCCACCACACGTCTGTTGTCTTTATCCAGAGTGGAGTTCTGGTCCACCTCCAGCTGGTCCAGGTCCAACCAGGACTCTGTGAGATCGGATCAAACCAGGAGGAAAACCAGATGCTGATCCAGGAACAGCATCAGCTGCTGGAAAAAACTCCAGGTAAACCGGAACACAGAACCCGCCTCTGGTGAAATTCCTGACCACCGTTATTCCCCGTTTACCAGGATGCAGGGTTCCCGGGGGGGTCGTAAATTTAACTTAAACGTGGAGGAACCCTGAAATGACGCACACACCCGGTCGCGATCTTTACTTTCCTCAGAGGTTCGTCATGTGTGATGTGTTGCAGAAGCATGAGGCTGAAGTTCTATCTGTGGTGGAGAGGAAGGAAGCAGAGCTGAGGAGGAGGAGGGTTGGCAGGAAGATGAAGCAGGTGGAAGAGGTGGAGCTGAAGAACGCCATGGAGGCGTCTCTGAGGGAGGGGTGGTCGCTGCTCCTCCTCCTTCTGAGGAGACGGCTGGAGATCCTGATGCTGGCTTCAGACTTTCACCGCAGAGTGATGGAGGTAAGCAGCAGTGTAAGGTTCAGACTCATCCGGTCCCGGCAGATCCAGATCAGAAATAAAGGTCTCAATAGACTCTATAAGGTTCAGACTCATCCGGTCCGGGCAGATCCAGATCAGAAATAAAGGTCTCAATAGACTCTATAAGGTTCAGACTCATCCGGACCCAGTAGATCCAGATCAGAAATAAAGAACTTGATAGACTCTATAAGGTTCAGACTCATCCGGTCCCAGTAGATTCAGATCAGAAATAAAGGTCTCAATAGACTCTATAAGGTTCAGACTCATCCGGACCCAGTAGATCCAGATCAGAAATAAAGAACTTGATAGACTCTATAAGGTTCAGACTCATCCGGTCCCAGTAGATCCAGATCAGAAATAAAGAACTTGATAGACTCTATAAGGTTCAGACTCGTCCAGTCCCTGCAGATCCAGATCAAACATGAGCTCCATCTGCAGGTTCCATCTGGATGCAGACCCTGCTGGGACCAGACCATCCCGAGGTCGGTTTCACAAAGCAGATCTAACTAAGCACTGAGTCAAATCCTGAACTCTAAGTTTCCGGTTCCAGAACAGCTTAGTTCTCTTAGCTCCGTTCTGCACGACCTCATGGAGGCAGCCTAAAAACAAACAAAAATAAAACAAGTAAACAAGCATGATGGGTCTGCTGAACTAAAATGTTGGTGAGCAACACTTTGAGACAATCACTGCAGTCAGGTGTTTTCTGTAACGTCCAATCAGACGTCTGCACCTGTTGACAGGTATGTTGGTCCAATAATTCAAAATCAGTATTTTATTTCCCTGAATTATAATTTAGTGAATTTTTATCTAGTATTAGTTTTTTAGTTTCAGCTGTCATGATTTTAACGGCGTCTCTAACTGGAGGTGGTGCAGCCGTCTGACTGTATTTGCTGTGAACCGTCCGGCGTGACGTGGAGGCCACCTGCTTCCACCATGTCCATGTTCATCATCCTCATCCTCATGTTTCTCTCCGTGGTAGAGCTTCATCAGGTGTTGCTACGAGCACCTCCTCTGTTGTCATGGCAACTGTCTGTCTGTCCTGTCTGCAGTTCTCCACCAGCATGGACCAGCTGGAGGATCTTCAGATCCCAGCAGATGAATCCAGGATGACAGAGGTGCAGAAGACCTACGAGTCCATGAGGAGAGGTAACCGGTCCGGTTCCAGCCTGAGTCCAGCTGGTACCAGGGTTACTCAGTTCGGTCCTACGAGGGCCACAATCCAGCAGGTTTTCCACGTCCCCCTGCTCCAACACACCTGACTCAGATTAGACAGATCCAACAGCCAATCAGGCTGCACGATGATGGAGACATGGAAAACCTGCTGGAGGACCACCCTGGTTGGACCGGGAGAGCAACCCTGCTGTGAACCATCTCATCAGCCCAGATCCTGATCCTGATCTAGATCCAGATCCAGATCCAGATCCAGATCCAGATTCGGAACCTGATCTAGATCCTGATCCGGACTCTGACCCTGATCCCGATCTAGATCTAGATCCTAATCTATATTCTGACCCTGATTTTGATCCTGATCTAGATCCTGATCCAGATTCTGAACCTGATCCTGACCCAAACCTTGATCCAGATTCTGATCCTGATCTAAATCCTGATCCAGATTTTGATCCTGATCCTGATCTAGATCTAAATCCAAATCCAAATTCAGATCCAAATTCTGAACCTGATCCAGGTCCTGGTCCAGAATCTGACCCTGATCTTGATCCTGATCTAGATCCCTATCCAGATTCTGAACCTGACCCTGATCCAGATCTTGATCTAGATCCAGATCCAGATCCAGATCCAGATCTAGAATCGGAACCTGATCTAGATCCTGATCCGGACTCTGACCCTGATCCCGATCTAGATCTAGATCCTTATCTATATTCTGACCCTGATTTTGATCCTGATCCAGATCCTGATCCAGATTCTGAACCTGATCCTGACCCAAACCTTGATCCAGATTCTGATCCTGATCTAAATCCTGATCCAGATTTTGATTCTGATCCTGATCCTGATCCTGATCCTGATCTAGATCTAAATCCAAATCCAAATTCAGATCCAAATTCTGAACCTGATCCAGGTCCTGGTCCAGAATCTGACCCTGATCTTGATCCTGATCTAGATCCCTATCCAGATTCTGAACCTGACCCTGATCCAGATCTTGATCCAGATTCTGGTCCTGATCCACATTCTGACCCTGATCTTGATCCAAGTTCTAAACCTGATCTGGATCCTAACTCTAACCCTGTTTGAGATCCTGATCCAGATTTGTGTTCCTGATTTTAACTCAAATCCGGATTTTGATCCACGTCAGGGCGCAGACTGTGCTGCGGACAGGAAAGCCACCTTTGTCCTCAGGTCCATCCAGGCCCTGAACTCTGACCCCCGCCTCAGTCCAGGAGACTTCAAGCATTAAAGGCAGGGTAGGGGATCCTGGAAAAACGGTTCAAGCAAGCTACATTTTAAAAAATACACTCCCCTCGAAACCATGCCTCCAGAACACAGGAGCATGTGCGCCGATGGTTGTCGGCCAAGATAACCGAGAACATCCGAGTGGCTAGCTTGTTAGCTTCTCAGTAAACAGCAGGGGAACCACGTTTCCAGGAGCATTTTTTACAATATTGCTTAAAGCCTTTTTAACTCCCTGATTACAGACAATTAATTATTTGTATTCCATGCCGTTTATCCATTTTCCGCGCCGTTAAGTCCATATTCCACGCCGTTTATCCATATTCCACGCTGTTTAGTCCATATTCCACGCTGTTTAGTTCATATTTCACGCCGTTTATGCATATTCCATGCGTTCATCCATATGCCATGCTGTTTAGTCCATATTTCACGCCGTTCATCCATATTCCACGCTGTTTAGTCCTCATTACACGCTGTTTATCCATATTACAGGCCGTTTAGTCCATATTCCACACCGTTTATCCATATTCCAGGCCGTTTAGTCCATATTCCAAGCCGTTTAGTCCATATTCCACACCGTTTAGTCCACAATATACGATGTTTAGTCCATATTTCACGCTGTTTATCCATATTCCACACCGTTAAGTCCAAATTCCATGCTGTTTATCCATATTACACGCCTTTTAGTCCATATTCCACACCGTTTATCCATATTCCAGGCCGTTTAGTCCATATTCCAAGCCGTTTAGTCCATATTCCACACCGTTTAGTCCACAATATACGATGTTTAGTCCATATTTCACGCTGTTTATCCATATTCCACACCGTTAAGTCCAAATTCCATGCTGTTTATCCATATTACACGCCTTTTAGTCCATATTCCAGACCGTTCATCCATATTCCACGCCGTTGAGTCCATATTCCACACCGTTTATTCCATAATCCACGCTGTTTAGTCGATATTTCACACTGTTTATCCATATTCCACACCGTTGATCCATATTTCACAGCGTTTAGTCCATATTCCATGCCATTTTCCCATATTTCACACCATTTAGTCCATATTCCACACCATTTATCCATATTCCATGCCATTTATCCATATTTCACACTATTTATCCATATTCCACGCCATTTAGTCCATATTCCAAGTCATTTCTCCATATTCCACGCCATTTATCAATATTCCATGCCCTTTGTCGATATTCTACGCCATTTATCCATAATCCACACCATTTATCCATATTCCATGCTGTTTAGTCCATATTCCAGGCCATTTATCCATATTCCACACCGTTTAGTCCATAATCCACCCGGTTTAGTCCATATTTCACGCCGTTTATCCATATTCCACCCTGTTTAGTCCATATTCCACACTGTGAATCCATATACTTGCCTTTCAGTCGACATTCCACACCGTTTAGTCAATAATCCACCCGGTTTAGTCCATATTTCACGCCGTTTATCCAAATTCCTTTGCTGTTTAGTCCATATTCCACGCCATTTATATAAATTGCATGCCGTTGAGTCCATATTCCACACCGTTTAGTCCATATTCCAAGTCATTTCTCCATATTCCACGCCATTTATCAATATTCCATGCCCTTTGTCGATATTCTACGCCATTTATCCATAATCCACACCATTTATCCATATTCCATGCTGTTTAGTCCATATTCCAGGCCATTTATCCATATTCCACACCGTTTAGTCCATAATCCACCCGGTTTAGTCCATATTTCACGCCGTTTATCCATATTCCACCCTGTTTAGTCCATATTCCACACTGTGAATCCATATACTTGCCTTTCAGTCGACATTCCACACCGTTTAGTCAATAATCCACCCGGTTTAGTCCATATTTCACGCCGTTTATCCAAATTCCTTTGCTGTTTAGTCCATATTCCACGCCATTTATATAAATTGCATGCCGTTGAGTCCATATTCCACACCGTTTAGTCCATATTCCACGCTGTTTGGTCCATATTCCACGCAGTTTATCCATATTCCACGCCATTTATCCATATTCCACACCGCTTATCCATATTCCAAGCCGTTAAGTCCATATTCCACGCTGCTTATCCATATTCCAGGCTGTTTGGTCCATATTCCACACTGTTTATCCATATTCCACGGCGTTTAGTCCATATTCCACGCCATTTATCCATATTTCACGCCATTTAGTCCATATTCCACAATGCTTATCCATATTTCACGCCATTTATCCATGTTCCACGCTGCTAAGTCTATATTCCATGCTGTTTAGTCCATATACCACTCTATTTAGTTCCATTTCCACGCTGTTTAGTCCATATTCCATACCGTTTATCCATATTCCTCCCCGTTTAGTCCATATTCCACGCCATTTAGTCCATAATCCACAACGCTAATCCATATTCCACGCCTTTTAGTCCATATTCCACACCGTTTATCCATATTTCACGCCGTTGAGTCCATATTCCACACCGTTTATTCCATAAGCCCCGTTTAGTCCATATTTCCCGCTGTTTTTCCATATTTCACGCCGTTCGGTCCATATTCCACACCGTTGATCCACATTTCACACCATTTAGTCCATATTCCACACCATTTATCCATATTTCACACCGTTTATCTATATTCCACACCATTTAGTCCATATTCTACGCCGTTTAGTCCATATTCCACACCATTTATCCATATTCCAGGCCGTGTTGTCCATATTCCACGCCATTTATCCATATTTCACACTGTTTAGTCCATATTCTACTCCGTTTCTTCAATATTCCACGCTGTTTAGTCCATATTCCACACGGTTTATCATTATTCCACCTACTTTATCCATATTCCACACCATTTATCCATATTCCACACCTTTAATTAATATTCCATGCTGTTAAGTCCATATTTCACCCCATTTATCCATACTGTATTTCACACTGTTTATCCATATTCCACGCCATTTATTCCATATTCCAAGTTGTTTATCCATATTCCACGCCATTTATCCATATTCCATGCCCTTTAGTTGATATTCTACGCGATTTATCCATAATCCACACCGTTTATCCATATTCCATGCTGTTTAGTCTATATTCCAGGCCATATATCCATATTCCACACCGTTTAGTCAATATTCCACACCGTTTAGTCCATAATCTACCCGGTTTAGTCCATATTTCACGCCGTTTATCCATATTCCACGCTGTTTAGTCCATATTCCACACTGTTTATCCATATTCTTGCCTTTAAGTTGATATTCCACACCATTTAGTCCATATTTCACGCCGTTTATCCATATTCCTTTGCTGTTTAGTCCATATTCCACGCAATTTATCCATATTGCACGCCGTTTAGTCCATATTCCACACCGTTTTGTCCATATTCCACGCTGTGTAGTCCATATTCCATGCCATTTATCCATATTCCACACCGCTTATCCATATTCCAAGCCGTTTAGTCCATATTCCACGCTGTTTAGTCCATATTTCACACCGTTTATCTGTATTCCGCGCTGTTTATCCATATTCCAGGCCGTTTGGTCCATATTCCACACCGTTTATCCATATTCCACAGCGTTTAGTCCATATTCCAAGCCATTTATCCATATTTCAAGCCATTTAGTCCATATTCCACACCACTTATCCATATTTCACGCCGTTTATCCATATTCCACGCTGTTAAGTCTATATTCCATGCCGTTTAGTCCATATTCCACGCTATTTAGTTCCATATTCCACGCTGTTTAGTCCATATTCCACACCGTTAATCCATATTCCACACCGTTTATCCATATTTCTTACCGTTTAGTCCATATTCCACCGTCTAATCCATATTTCATGCCGGTTATCCATGTTCCATGCTGTTAAGTCCATTTTCCATGTCGTTTAGTCCATATTCCATGCCGTTTAGTCCATATTCCACACCGTTTAGTCCACAATATACGATGTTTAGTCCATATTTCACGCTGTTTATCCATATTCCACGCTGTTTAGTCCATATTTCACGCTGTTTATCCATATTCCACGCTGTTTAGTCCATATTTCACGCTGTTTATCCATATTCCACACCGTTAAGTCCAAATTCCATGCTGTTTATCCATATTCCACGCCTTTTAGTCCATATTCCAGACCGTTCATCCATATTCCACGCCGTTGAGTCCATATTCCACACCGTTTTTTCCATAATCCACGCTGTTTAGTCCATATTTCACACTGTTTATCCATATTCCACACTGTTGATCCATATTTCACAGCGTTTAGTCCATATTCCATGCCGGTTTTTCCATATTTCACACCATTTAGTCCATATTCCACACCATTTATCCATATTCCACGCCATTTATCCATATTTCACGCTATTTATCCATATTCTACGCCATTTAGTCCATATTCCAAGTCGTTATCCATATTCCACGCCATTTATCAATATTCCATGCCCTTTGTCGATATTCTACGCCATTTATCCATAATCCACACCATTTATCCATATTCCATGCTGTTTAGTCCAGGAGATTTATCCATAATCCACACGGTTTAGTCCATATTTCACGCCGTTTATCCAAATTCCTTTGCTGTTTAGTCCATATTCCACGCCATTTATATAAATTGCACGCCGTTGAGTCCATATTCCACACCGTTAAGTCCATATTCCACGCTGTTTGGTCCATATTCCACGTAGTTTATCCATATTCCACGCCATTTATCCATATTCCACACCGCTTATCCATATTCCAAGCCGTTAAGTCCATATTCCACGCTGTTTATCCATATTCCAGGCCGTTTGGTCCATATTCCACACCGTTTATCCATATTCCACGGCGTTTAGTCCATATTCCACGCCATTTATCCATATTTCACGCCATTTACTCCATATTCCACAATGCTTATCCATATTTCACGCCGTTTATCCATGTTCCACGCTGCTAAGTCTATATTCCATGCTGTTTAGTCCATATACCACGCTATTTAGTTCCATATTCCACGCCATTTATCCATATTCCACACCGCTTATCCATATTCCAAGCCGTTAAGTCCATATTCCACGCTGTTTATCCATATTCCAGGCCGTTTGGTTCATATTCCATACCGTTTATCCATATTCCTCCCCGTTTAGTCCATATTCCACGCCATTTAGTCCATAATCCACAACGCTAATCCATATTCCACGCCTTTTTAGTCCATATTCCACGCCGTTGAGTCCATATTCCACACCGTTTATTCCATAAGCCCCGTTTAGTCCATATTTCCCGCTGTTTTTCCATATTCCACGCTGTTTATCCATATTCCAAGCCGTTCGGTCCATATTCCACACCGTTGATCCATATTCCACAGCGTTTAGTCCATATTCCACGCCATTTTTTTCCACATTTCACACCATTTAGTCCATATTCCACACCATTTATCCATATTTCACACCGTTTATCTATATTCCACACCATTTAGTCCATATTCTACGCCGTTTAGTCCATATTCCACACCATTTATCCATATTCCAGGCCGTGTTGTCCATATTCCACGCCATTTATCCATTCATCACACTGTTTAGTCCATATTCTACTCCGTTTCTTCCATATTTCACGCTGTTTAGTCCATATTCCACACGGTTTATCATTATTCCACCTACTTTATCCATATTCCACACCATTTATCCATATTCCACACCTTTAATTCATATTCCATGCTGTTTAGTCCATATTTCACGCCATTTATCCATACTGTATTTCACACTGTTTATCCATATTCCACGCCATTTAGTCCATATTCCAAGTTGTTTATCTATATTCCGCGCCATTTATCCATATTCCATGCCCTTTAGTTGATATTCTATGCGATTTATCCATAATCCACACCGTTTATCCATATTCCATGCTGTTTAGTCTATATTCCAGGCCATATATCCATATTCCACACCGTTTAGTCAATATTCCACACCGTTTAGTCTATAATCTACCCGGTTTAGTCCATATTTCACGCCGTTTATCCATATTCCACGCTGTTTAGTCCATATTCCACACTGTTTATCCATATTCTTGCCTTTAAGTCGATATTCCACACCATTTAGTCCATATTTCACGCCATTTATCCATATTCCTTTGCTGTTTAGTCCATATTCCACGCCATTTATCCATATTTCACGCCGTTTAGTCCATATTCCACACCGTTTCGTCCATATTCCACGCTGTTTAGTCCATATTCCACACAGTTTATCCATATTCCATGCCATTTATCCATATTCCATACCGCTTATCCATATTCCATGCTGTTTAGTCCATATTTCACACCGTTTATCTGTATTCCGCGCTGTTTATCCATATTCCAGGCCGTTTGGTCCATATTCCATGCCATTTATCCATATTGCACGTCGTTAAGTCCACATTCCACACCGTTTAGTCCATATTCCATGCTGTTTATCTATATTCCACGCCATTTATCCATATTCCATGCCCTTTAGTTGATATTCTACGCGATTTATCCATAATCCACACCGTTTATCCATATTCCATGCTGTTTAGTCTATATTCCAGGCCATATATCCATGTTCCACACTGTTTAGTCAATATTCCACACCGTTTAGTCCATAATCTACCCGGTTTAGTCCATATTTCACGCTGTTTATCCATATTCCACGCTGTTTAGTCCATATTCCACACTGTTTATCCATATTCTTGCCTTTAAGTCGATATTCCACACCATTTAGTCCATATTTCACGCCGTTTATCCATATTCCATTGCTGTTTAGTCCATGTTCCACGCCATTTATCCATATTTCACGCCGTTAAGTCCATATTCCACACCGTTTCGTCCATATTCCACGCTGTTTAGTTCATATTCCACACAGTTTATCGATATTCCATGCCATTTATCCATATTCCATACCGCTTATCCATATTCCATGCTGTTTAGTCCATATTTCACACCGTTTATCTGTATTCCGCGCTGTTTATTCATATTCCAGGCCGTTTGGTCCATATTCCACACCGTTTATCCATATTCCACAGCGTTTAGTCCATATTCCACGCCATTTATCCATATTTCACGCCATTTAGTCCATATTCCACACTGCTTATCCATAATCCACGCTGTTTAGTCTGTATTTCACGCCGTTAATCCATATTGCACGCTGTTACAGTAAGTCCATATTCCAGGCTGCATAGTCCATATTCCACGCCATTTATCCATATTTCACAATGTTTAGTCCATATTCTACACCGTTTAATCCATGTTCCATGCTGTTAAGTCCATATTCCACACCGATTATCCATATTCCACTTACTTTATCCATATTCCACGCCATTTATCCATATTTTCAATGCCCTAAAGTCGATATTCCACGCCATTTATCCATATTTTCACACCATTTAGTCCAAATTCCACACCATTTTTCCATTTTCCCCCCCCTTTGTCCATATTCCACACCATTTATCCATATTTTACGCGGTTTATCCATATTCCCATGCCATTTATCCATATTCCACACCGTTTATCCATATTTCTCGCCATTTAGTCCACATCCATTTATTTCATCCTCCTCTTCCTCTCCCCCATACCCCTCTCCCTCTCCCCTATCCATATCCCCACCCCTATTCCCCTCCTCCCCCCATTTTCCTCTTTCTCCTTTATTCTTCTCCTTCTCCTCCATATCCATCTCCCTCACTTTTATATCCCACACCACTTATCCCCATTCCCCTCTCTCTTCCCCATTCCCCACCCTTTTTCCCATTTTAATATCGATTATCATTCCTCCCCACCTTTTCTCCTTTTTTTTCACCCCCTTTCGACATTCCTCCATTTATCCATATTCCCCCCCTTTATCCATATTCCATCTGTTTAGTCCATTCTCCCTTCCATTTCTCCATTTTTCCTCGCCATCCCCCCACTCCCCCCCCTTTAGTCCCTTTTCCACACTGTTTAATCCATATTCAACACCTTTATTCACATTCCATGCTGTTTAGTCCATATTCCAGGCCATTTATCCATATTTCACGCCGTTTAGTCCATATTCCACACTGCAAAGTCAATTTCCCCATTTACTTTTTTTTTTTTTTTTCCTTTTTTTTTTTTTTTTTTTTTTTTTTTTTTTTTTTTTTTTTTTTTTTTTTTCTTTTTTTTTCTTTTTCTTTTTCTTTTCTTTTTTTTTTTTTTTTTTCTTTTCTTCTTTTTTTTTTTTTTTTTTTTTTTTTCTTCCTTTTCTTTCCCTCTTTCCCCTTTTCCTTCTTTTTTTTCTTTTCTTCTTTTTCTTCTTCTCTTCTTTTTTTTCTTTTCTTTCCTTTTCCTTCCTCTCTCCTCTTTCTCCTCCTTTTCTTTTTCTCTTTTTTTTTTCTTTCCTTTTTTCTTTCCTTCTTCTCCTTTTTTTTCTTCTTCTTCCTTCTTTTCCTCCTTCTTTTTCTCCTTTCCTTCTCTTTTTTTCCCTTTCCCTCTTTTCCTTTCCCTTCTTTCTCCTTCCCCTTCTTTTCTTTCTTTTCCTTTCCCCTTTTCTTTTCCTTTTTTCCTTTTTCCCTTTTCCTTTCTTTTCCTTTCCCCTTTCTTCCCCTTTCTCTTTTTTCCCTTTTCTTTTCCTCTTTTTCTTTTCCCTCTCCTTTCCCCTTTTCCTTTTCCTTTTTTCTTTTCCTTTTCCTTTCCCCTTTTTTTCCTTTTTTGTCCATATTTCACACTGTTTACCTTTCTTTCTTCTTCCTCCATTTCCATTCCATTCATCCATCTCTACATCTCTTTTCGTTCTCCTCCCACCATCCATACTTTTCCTTCCCTTTTATTCATTTTTCACCCTTTTCCTCATCCCCATTCTTTTTTCCCATTTCCATTTTTCCATTTTTTCCCCCTTTTATCCATTTTCCACCTTTTTGTTCTTATCCTTTAGTTCATATTTCACGCCGTTTAATCCATATTCCACGCTGTTTAGTCCATATTTTTTTTTTTTTTTTTTTTTTTTTTTTTTCTTTTTTTTTTCCACACTGTTTATCCATATTCCACGCCATTTATCCATATTTTTCAATGCCCTTAAGTCGATATTCCACGCCATTTGTTCATATTCCATGCTGTTTAGTCCATATTCCATGCCATTTATCCATATTGCACGTCGTTAAGTCCACATTCCACACCGTTTAGTCCATATTCCATGCTGTTTAATCCATATTCAACACCGTTTATCCATATTCCATGCTGTTTAGTCCATATTCCAGGCCATTTATCCATATTTCACGCCGTTTAGTCCATATTCCACACTGTTTAGTCCATAATCCAGCCGGTTTAGTTCATATTTCACGCCGTTAATCCATATTCCACGCTGTTAAGTCCATATTCCACACTGTTTATCTATATTCCACGCCTTTTAGTCCATACCATGCCGTTTAGTCCATATTCCTCGCCATATATTCATATTCCACGCCGTTTAGTCCATTTTCCATGCCATTTATCCATATTGCACGTCGTTATTTAAGTCCATATTCCACACCGTTTAGTCCATATTCCATGCTGTTTAGTCCATATTCCACGTCATTTATCCATATTTCACGCCATTTATCCATATTCCACACCGCTTATCCATATTCCACACCATTTAATCCATATTCCACGCTGTTTAGTCCATATTTTATGTCTTTTATCCATATTCCACGCTGTTTAGTCCATATTCCATGCTGTTTATCCATATTCCACGCCATTTAGTCTGTATTCCATGCCGTTTTGTCCATTTTTCACACCGTGTATCCATATTGCAAGCCGTTTAGTCCATATTCCACACCGTTTAGTCCATAATCCACGCTGTTTAGTTCTTTTTTCACGCCTTTAATCTATATTCCATGCTGTTTAGTCCATATTCCACGCTGTTTATCCATTTTCCATGTCATTTATCCATATTTCACGCTGTTTAGTCCATATTCCACACCGTTTATCCATATTCCACGCTGTTTATCCATATTCCACGCCATTTATCCATATTCCACACCTTCATCCATATTCCACGCCGTTTAGTCCATATTCCACTCCGTTTAGTCCATATTCCACGCCGTTTAGTCCAGATTCCACACCGTTTAGTCCACATTTCACACCGTTTATCCATATTCCACACCGTTTAGTCTGTATTCCATGCCGTTTTGTCCATTTTTCACACCGTTTATCCATATTGCAAGCCGTTTAGTCCATATTCCACACCGTTGAGTCCATAATCCACGCTGTTTCGTCCTTTTTCACGCCTTTAATCTATATTCCATGCTGTTTAGTCCATATTCCAGGCTGCATAGTCCATATTCCACGCCATTTATCCATATTTCACAATGTTTAGTCCATATTGTACACCGTTTAATCCATATTCCACGCTGTTAAGTCCATATTCCACACCGATTATCCATATTCCCCTTACTTAATCCATATTCCACGCCATTTATCCATATTTCACACTGTTTATCCATATTCCATGCCATTTAGTCCATAATCAATGTCGTTTATCGATATTCCACGCCATTTATCCATATTTTTCAATGCCCTTAAGTCGATATTCCACGCCATTTATCCATATTCCATGCTGTTTGGTCCATATTCCAGGCCATTTATCCATATTTCACGCCGTATAGTCCATATTCCACACTGTTTAGTCCATAATCCAGCCGGTTTAGTCCATATTTCACGCCGTTAATCCATATTCCATGCTGTTTAGTCCATATTCCACACTGTTTATCCATATTCCACGTCTTTTACTCCATATTCCACACCGTTTAGTCCATAATCCACGCTGTTTAGTCCTTTTTTCACGCCTTTAATCTATATTCCATGCTGTTTAGTCCATATTCCAGGCTGCATAGTCCATATTCCACGCCATTTATCCATATTTCACAATGTTTAGTCCATTTTCCATGCCATTTATCCATATTGCACGTCGTTTAGTCCATATTCCACACCGTTTAGTCCATATTCCATGCTGTTTAGTCCATATTCCACGTCATTTATCCATATTTCACGCCATTTATCCATATTCCACACCACTTATCCATATTCCACACCATTTAATCCATATTCCACGCTGTTTAGTCCATATTTCACGCCTTTTCTCCATATTCCACACCGTTTAGTCCATATTCCACGCCGTTTATCCCCCTCTCCATATTCCACACCGTTTAGTCTGTATTCCATGCCGTTTTGTCCATTTTTCACACCGTTTATCCATATTGCAAACCATTTAGTCCATATTCCACACCGTTTAGTCCATAATCCACGCTGTTTCGTCCTTTTTTCACGCCTTTAATCTATATTCCATGCTGTTTAGTCCATATTCCAGCTTTTTATCCATATTCCACGCATTTATCCATATTTCACGCTGTTTAGTCCATATTCCACACCGTTTATCCATATTCCACCTTTATCCATATTCCACGCCATTTATCCATATTCCACACCTTATCCAATTCCACCCAATCTTCCCCCCCTTCCCCCGTCCATATTCCACTCCGTTTAGTCCATATTCCACGCCGTTTAGTCCAGATTCCACACCGTTTAGTCCACATTTCACACCGTTTATCCATATTCCACACCGTTTAGTCTGTATTCCATGCCGTTTTAGTCCATTTTTCACACCGTTTATCCATATTGCAAGCCATTTAGTCCATATTCCACACCGTTTAGTCCATAATCCACGCTGTTTCGTCCTTTTTTCACGCCTTTAATCTATATTCCATGCTGTTTAGTCCATATTCCAGGCTGCATAGTCCATATTCCACGCCAATTATCCATATTTCACAATGTTTAGTCCATATTCTACACCGTTTAATCCATATTCCACGCTGTTAAGTCCATATTCCACACCAATTATCCATATTCCACTTACTTTATCCATATTCCACGCCATTTATCCATATTTCACACTGTTTATCCATATTCCATGCCATTTAGTCCATAATCAATGTCGTTTATCGATATTCCACGCCATTTATCCATATTTTTCAATGCCCTTAAGTCGATATTCCACGCCATTTATCCATATTCCATGCTGTTTAGTCCATATTCCAGGCCATTTATCCATATTTCACGCCATATAGTCCATATTCCACACTGTTTAGTCCATAATCCAGCCGGATTAGTCCATATTTCATGCCGTTAATCCATATTCCATGCTGTTTAGTCCATATTCCACACTGTTTATCCATATTCCACGCCTTTTAGTCCATATTCCACACCGTTTAGTCCGTAAAAATCCACGCTGTTTAGTCCTTTTTTCACGCCTTTAATCTATATTCCATGCTGTTTAGTCCACATTCCAGGCTGCATAGTCCATATTCCACGCCATTTATCCATATTTCACAATGTTTAGTCCATATTCTACACCGTTTAATCCATATTCCACGCTGTTAAGTCCATATTCCACACCGATTATCCATATTCCACTTACTTTATCCATATTCCACGCCATTTATCCATATTTCACACTGTTTATCTATATTCCATGCCATTTAGTCCATAATCAATGTCGTTTATCGATATTCCACGCCATTTATCCATATTTTTCAATGCCCTTAAGTCGATATTCCATGCCATTTATCCATATTCCATGCTGTTTAGTCCATATTCCAGGCCATTTATCCATATTTCACGCCGTATAGTCCATATTCCACACTGTTTAGTCCATAATCCAGCCGGTTTAGTCCATATTTCACGCCGTTTATCCATATTCCATGCTGTTTAGTCCATATTCCACACTGTTTATCCATATTCCACGTCTTTTAGTCCATATTCCACGCCGTTTAGTCCATATTCCACGCTGTTTAGTCATATTTCACCACCTTTAATCTATATTCCATGCTGTTTAGTCCATATTCCAGGCTAAATACATAATATTCCACATTTATCCATATTTCACAATGTTTAGTCCATTTTCCATACCATTTATCCATATTGCACGCCATTTAGTCCATATTCCATACTATTTAGTCCATATTCCACACTGTTTATCCATATTCCACGCCATTTATCCATATTCCACACCATTTAGTCCATATTCCACACTTATTATTTTTAATTTTAATCCATATTCCAGCTGTTTAGTCCATATTTCATGCCTTTTCTCCATATTTCCACACTGTTTAGTCCATATTCCACGCTGTTTATCCATATTCCACGCCATTTAGTCTGTATTCCATGCCGTTTTGTCCATTTTTCACACCGTTTATCCATATTGCAAGCCGTTTAGTCCATATTCCACACCGTTTAGTCCATATTCCACGCTGTTTAGTTTTATTTAATCTATATTATTTTTTCCATATTCCACGCCATTTATCCATATTTCACGCCTTTCCTTAGTATTCCACTCTGTTTAGTCCATATTCCACACCGTTTATCCATATTCCACACTGTTTAAGTCCATATTCCACGTCATTTATCCATATTCCACACCATTTAGTCCATATTCCACGCCGTTTAGTCCATATTCCACTCCGTTTAGTCCATATTCCACACCGTTTAGTCCATATTCCACCGTTTAGTCCATATTTCACACCGTTTATCTATATTCCATGCCGTTTTGTCCATTTTTCACACCGTTTATCCATATTCCAATTTTTTTCTGCCATTTAGTCCATATTCCACACCGTTTAGTCCATAATCCACGCTGTTTCGTCCTTTTTTCACGCCTTTAATCTATATTCCATGCTGTTTAGTCCATATTCCAGGCTGCATAGTCCATATTCCACGCCAATTATCCATATTTCACAATGTTTAGTCCATATTCTACACCGTTTAATCCATATTCCACGCTGTTAAGTCCATATTCCACACCGATTATCCATATTCCACTTACTTTATCCATATTCCACGCCATTTATCCATATTTCACACTGTTTATCCATATTCCATGCCATTTAGTCCATAATCAATGTCGTTTATCGATATTCCACGCCATTTATCCATATTTTTCAATGCCCTTAAGTCGATATTCCACGCCATTTATCCATATTCCATGCTGTTTAGTCCATATTCCAGGCCATTTATCCATATTTCACGCCATATAGTCCATATTCCACACTGTTTAGTCCATAATCCAGCCGGTTTAGTCCATATTTCATGCCGTTAATCCATATTCCATGCTGTTTAGTCCATATTCCACACTGTTTATCCATATTCCACGCTAATATTCACATTTATCATCCTTTTATTTTTTTTTAATTATATTATTTTTATCAATTATATATCATATTCCAATTTATATATTTAAATTTTATCATATTTACACTTTAATCATATTCCATTTAATCCATATTCCACACATTATCCATATTCCCTTATATCCATATTCCACCCATTTATCCATATTCCACCTTTTTCCTTTTAGTCCATATTCCATCCCTTTTATTTTTTCCTAATATACATTTATCCCATCATATACCATATTCCACCCATTTACCATATTAAATTTTATCATATTCTACCCTTTAATCCATATTCCTATACCATATTCCACCCATTATCCATATTCCCTTTTTATCCATATCCCATTTATCCATATCCTTTTTTTCCTCCGTTTAGTCCATATTCCTCGCCGTATATTCATATTCCACCACCTTTAGTCCATTTTCCATGCTATTTAGCCATATTGCACGTCATTTAGTCCATATTCCACACCATTTTTTTTTGTTTAGTCCATATTCCACGCTTTTTAGTCCATATTCCATGCTGTTTAGTCCATATTCCACACGGTTTATCCATATTCCACGCCATTTTTCCATATTCCACACCACTTATCCATATTCCACACCATTTAATCCATATTCCAGACTGTTTAGTCCATATTTCATGCCTTTTATCCATATTCCACGCTGTTTAGTCCATATTCCACGCTGTTTATCCATATTCCATACCGTTTAGTCTGTATTCCATGCCGTTTGGCCATTTTTCACACCGTTTATCCATATTGCAAGCCATTTAGTCCATATTCCACACCGTTTAGTTCATAATCCACTCTGTTTAGTCCTTTTTTCACGCCTTTAATCTATATTCCATGCTGTTAAGTCCATATTCCACGCTGTTTATCCATATTCCACGTCATTTATCCATATTTCATGCCATTTATCCATATTCCACACCTTTCATCCATATTCCACGCCGTTTAGTCCATATTCCACTCCGTTTAGTCCATATTCCACGCCGTTTAGTCCAGATTCCACACCGTTTAGTCCATTTTTCCACTCCGTTTAGTCCATTTTCCACGCCGTTTAGTCCAGATTCCACACCATTTAGTCCACATTTCACACCATTTACTCATATTCCAAACAGTTCATCCATATTCCACCTTGTGTAGTCCATTCCACGCTGTTTATCCATATTCCCCTTTATCCATGTTCCACACTTTTAGTCCATATTCCATCCTTTAGTCCATATTCCATCCTTGAGTCCATATTCACTCCTTTAGTCCATATTCCACCCTTTAGTCCAATTCCACACCTTTAGTCCACATTTCACCCTTTATCCATATTCCCCCTTTATCTGTATTCCATCCTTTTTCCATTTTTCACACCTTTATCCATATTCAACCATTTAGTCCATATTCCCCCTTTAGTCCATAATCCCCTTTTTCTCCTTTTTTCACCCTTTAATCTATATTCCATCTTTTAGTCCATATTCCCACTCATATCCATATTCCCCCAATTATCCATATTTCACAATTTTAGTCCATATTCTACCCTTTAATCCATATTCCCCTTTAATCCATATTCCCCCATTATCCATATTCCCCTTACTTTCCATATTCCACCCATTTATCCATATTTCACACTTTTATCCATATTCCATCCATTTAGTCCATAATCAATTCTTTATCGATATTCCCCCATTTATCATTTTTTCCATCCCTTAATACTTTCACCCATTTATCCATATTCCATCTTTTATCCATATTCCACCATTTATCCATATTTCCCCTATATCCATATTCCCCTTTTATCCATAATCCACCTTTATCCATATTTCCCCCTTTATCCATATTCCATCTTTTATCCATTTCCCTTTTATCCATATCCCCCTTTTATCCATATTCCCCCTTTATCCATATTCCTCTTTATATTCATATTCCCCTTTTTATCCATTTCATTATTTACCATATTCTCATTTATCCTTCCCTTAGTCCATATTCCACGCCTTTACCATTCCCTTTTATCCATACCTAGTCCATATTCCATGCCGTTTAGTCCATATTCCCACTTTATCCATATTCCACCCATTTATCCTTATTCCACCCCTTATCCATATTCCACCCCATTTAATCCATATTCCACTTTTATCCATATTTCATCCTTTTATCCATATTCCACCTTTTATCCATATTCCACCTTTTATCCATATTCCATCCTTTATCTTATTCCATCCTTTCCATTTTCACCCTTTATCCATATTCAACCTTTATCCATATTCCCCCTTTTCCATAATCCCTCTTTTATCCTTTTTTCCCCTTTAATCTATATTCCATCTTTAATCCATATTCCCCTTTTATCCATATTCCCTCATTTATCCATATTTCATCCATTTATCCATATTCCCCCTTCATCCATATTCCCCCTTTATCCATATTCCCTCCTTTATCCATATTCCCCCTTTATCCAATTCCCCTTTATCCATTTTCCCTCCTTTATCCATTTTCCCCCTTTATCAATTCCCCCTTTATCCCATTTCCCCTTTCTCATATCCCTTCATCCATATTCCCCATTATCCTATTCCTTTTATCCTATTCCCCTTTATTTCCCTTTTATCCTATCCTCTTTATCCTATCCTCTTTACCTTCTTTTCCACACTGTTCCATCCAGATTCCACACCGTTTAGTCCACATTTCACAAAGTTCATCCATATTCCACACGGTTCATCCATATTCCACGCAGTTTAGTCCATATACCACACTGTTTATCTATATTCCACGTCGTTTATCCATATTCCACATAGTTTAGTCCATATTCCATGCCGTTTAGTCCATATTCTACGCCGTTTAGTCCATATTCCACACCGTTTATTCATATTCCAAACCATTTAGTCCATATTCCACACTGTTCAGTCCATATTCCACATCTTTTTACTTGTTTTTTTGGAGGAGTTTGAGAAGGCAAAAAATACAACATCACCCAAATGTTCTGGATATCCGTCATCAGACTTGAAAATCCTGTCCATGCCCTGTCTATGGAAGTGAAGTTTGCCAGAAACTCCTTTCCTTAGTTACAGTTGCTAACGTATGATTGGTCAGCGGCAGTTCTAGGGTAGGGCTGGCGAAGGATCAATTAATTGGGTGCAATCAGGGTGTGAAGAAGGCTTTAAGCAAGATAGTAAAAAATGCTCCTGGAAAACACAATCCACCCTGCCTTTAATGTGAACTCTTCTCAGGCACCGATTGATTGATTGATTGATTGATTGATTGATTGATTGATTGATTGATTGATTGATTGATTGATTGATTGATTGATTGATTGATTGGTAGATAGGTAACCGTGTGCTGAGTTGTTATGCTATTCATTTATTTATTTGTTTTGCTTACTGTTTCTCACCTGTTTGAGGATAAATAGTGTTTGATCGATTGATCTATATCTAGATCTCACTCTAGATCCAGATCTAGATCCTGATCCTGATCCAGATTCTGACCCTGATCTAGGTCCTGATCTAGATCCAAATCTAGATTTGTGTTCCTCATTGATTTTGATCCTGATCCTGGTCTATATCTAGATCTCACTCTACATCCAGATCTGGATCCTGACTCTGATTCAAGGCTCCAGAAACCCTAAAAGTAATAAAAAGAGCAGGTTGTGAAACTAGTTTAATTTGGAGCTGAATGTTGGGAGTTTAAACCAGAGTAAGAACTGGTTTAGACCGGTTTCCCTGTGATGTTCCTACAGGTGTTCTGGGCAAGTCCCTTCAGGTTTTAAGCAGCAGCAGCATCCTGCTGCAAAAACTCCGACAGCTGCAGGAGACCGAGGCCTTCCAGAGGAGAGGAGTAGTACTGCAGGAGGAAGAGGCGGTAGAAGAGGGAGAGGAGGTAAATCTGCTCATCAAACTGACGAACCCTTTCTATTCTGATGTAGACGTTACAGTCAGCTTAGTTTGACTGGGTTAGGGTTTATCAGGTTATCACCGTCTGAATCCTGCAAACTACTGAAACTCCCTGGAAACTGGACTGCTTTGACGTAGAGGTTCCTGTGTCAGACACGCTCCTGGCTGTAGATACTTTCTAGTAAGGCATTAAATAACAGCTCCTTGATATCTGCCCAGAAGAAGCCATAAAAGTCTTAGATCAAACCATCCTGGCCATTTCTCCACTCACATCCCCTTCACGGCAGCCTCCAGCTCTTTATTGCAAATTTCTTCAAAGTCTGAGCTCATCTGAGGAACAAAGTTTTAGATGTTGCTAAGAAATGTTGCAGCTTCATTTTCTGAGAAGGATTAGTATAAATCCGAGTAAAAATTGAAAATGTGACAAGAGATTAAACTATGGTCGGACCACTCTTCATTACTAGTTACGGAAGAGGATTAGAGCCACTGGAAGAAAAAAAAAAAATTCTGAGAAAATGTCAATTTGACTTTTAACATAAAATTAAAAAAATTGGAAGTTTTTTTTTCAATTTCTGAGAAAAAAAAGTCAGAATTCTACTTTTTTCTCAGAAACTAGAAAAACATCTTACGATTGTTGTTGTTTCTAATGTTCTGTGAATATTAAAAAGACTTTTTTTTCTTCAGTGTCTCCTAATCCTCTTCCATACTTAATGAACTGGGAGTTTTTTTTTTTTCCTGTCCTACTTGCTCAAGTCCAAAGAAATAAGAGGAATTTCTTGTCCTGTTGTTCGGTCCATTCAGCTCTAGACCCAATGTAAGCTCCATGACCACTTTGAGTAAATAAGTCATCCAGCTCTGCTTGGACAGTGAAGTTTAGTTGTTTCCTCTGGTACGTCTGCAGAGCTACAATAATTATTTAAATTTTGTACCAATTCAATCTCTCTTTCAGCTTTTGGTTTCTGATTTTACTGTATTTATGGAAATATTATGACCATGAGCTTGAAGTATTCCTATTTTTTTATATACATCCAAAGATCCTTGTTTTTTTGACGGTTGACCAGTGTTTTATTTCCTTTACATATTGTTCTGATTTGAGCAACTCTGCACTGAATTTTCTGTAGTTTTTATCTGTAGTTATTATATGGAGAGAGTGTCAATTTAATTACAGAGTCATCAGTTAAAGGAGCACCTGATATTGAGACATCAGTTACATACTTAGAAATTTCTAGATTTCAAGCTCCCGCTGGGTTTGATCCAGGAGAACTCTCTTTCATCGGGATATTTCTCCCCAGGTGTCAATGGGGAATCACTTTCTATAAAGTCCTGCAAAGTATGATTAAAATAGTGTCTAAAGTGAGAAGATGGGCATCTATCTAACCAGTCAACTCGAGTCAAGTTAAAAAAGAGAAAAAAAAGAATACAGCAAAGTTAAATACATCTTAAATGCTGGAAAAAGCTGTTCTACACTATGTAAATTCTTATAAGTTGACTTTACTTAAAAAATATGCAAACTTTCTGCCTCAAAAAAAATTAAGTAAACTCTAATTGGAGTGATTAAGTAGAATAAACTAAAATGGTTTAAGTTTGTAGAACTTTTCTAGAACTTAATAAATTTGAGTAAGCTGTAAATGGATGATGCTGGGGAGGACACTTGATAGGATTAATTTCACAGAAATTAGATCCACACCATTTTCAATTTTATTTTCACCTACAACATGCTTTTAAGTTCATCTTACTTAAAGTAAATGATGAACTCAAAATTGTTCTTACTATGCAGCAAGATCTCAGTCTAGAGCGGGTTTAAGCTACAACTATTGTCAGACCACACAAATCTCTGTCGCGGTGCAGCATCTGCTGGGTAGTAGATGTTCAATACAGGAATTAACAAACAAGTTGAGAGCAGTCACATGACACTACCAACATCATTTATAAATCCCTCATTTGTGAATAATCTCCAATTTATTGTTAAAAGAAGTGAACTGCATTGTGGGAAGCCTGCTCCCTCCCCACCCCTAATTTCCCTTTACTCATTTTTAATTAAGCTGTTTCAACTTGAGTAAATTAAGTTATCTAACATGTTGCCCTCCAAAAGTTCTTACAACTTATTTAGAATAAGTATTTGCCAACAACTAAGCTAAAATTAAGTTCTGCCTACTAGATTTTTTCTAGTAAAGCCAATATTACCATTTACAGTGTATCGATTTTGGTATTCCCTGATTATCTTTAAGCATTGCAAACAATGCTTTATTTTGAATTGCATTATTATAACTACATTTACTAAAAGAATAAAGGGATGTTCAAGTTTAATTATGGCAGTAATCCAATTACCTTTTTCACAGCTTTTGAAAGTAATAATTTCCCCAGGAAACCTACTGAAACAAACTGCAACACTCCCAGATCTATTGCTGTCATGAGCAAATAAAATGTTTTCACCCTACTGATTTTTCCAAAACTTACAGTCTTCCACGCAGGAATGAGTTTCCTGTAAAAGTATGCACTGTGAATTCAGACCTTTACAAAACAGATGGATAGCTTTGTGTTTAGTACTGTCCTTTAGACCTCTGACATTTAAAAAAGAAAGAGAAACTTGATATTTAATGAACATAAATGAACAGTTTTAAGTGAAATCTTCCAACCTCTTTTTATATGAAAATAAAAGAAAGAACACCAAAATTATGTGTGCCTAGCTCAGAACCTCTGATAACCAAAAAAAACAATTTTCCTTCTCCGAGTTGAAATTCCAGAAAGTTCATGAATTAGGCTACTTCTCCTCAACTGCAGCTTTTATATATGTTGGCTGTTAACTGAACCCAAAGAGATCATGGAACTATGCTTTTGCTGCTTTGTGTGCTTTGATTAACTGCTCTTGGAGCGGATTGCAGGCCTTTTGCATACCTCAGACACCTTTGTCATTCTCCAAATCTCATCTTGATGTTGGTGCTTCATGAACTTGATAATTACACTACATTGCCAAAAGTATTTGCTCACCCATCCAAATGATAAGAATCAGGTTTTCCAATCACTTCCATGTCCACAGGTGTATAAATGAAGTACCTCGGCATGCAGACTGTTTCTGCAAACATTAGTGAAAGAATGTGTCGCTCTCAGGAGTTCAGGGAATTCCAGCGTGGAACTGTGATAGGATGCCACCTGTACAACAATCCAGTGGTGAAATTTCCTCACTCCTAAATATTCCACAGTCAACTGTCAGCTGTATTATAAGAAAATGGAAGTGTTTGGGAACAACAACAGCAGCTCAGCCACAAAGTGGTTGGCCACGCAAACTGATGAAGCAGGTCAGCTATATTTAGTTCAACGCGAGAAGAGGTGGCTAACTTTCTGCAGAGTCAATCACTACAGACCTCCAAACTTCATGTGGCCTTCAGATCAGCTCTACAACAGTGACAGAGAGCTTCATATAACGCCCTTCCATGGCGATCAGCTGCATCCATCCATACATCACCCAGTGCACGTAAAGAGTGGATGCAGTGGTGCAAAGCAGCCGCCACTGGACTCTAGAGCAGTGGAGGTTCTCTGGAGGACCAATCACGCTTTTCCATCTGGCAATCTGATGGAGGAGTCT